>JAQGCW010000120.1:0-16094 GCA_034700065.1 Mesodorylaimus bastiani | reverse complement strand
CGATGAGGTGTACAAGATCAAAATCTTCAATCCGGATCAACCGTTGTTGGAGGAAAGCAGTCAAAGAGGGTAAGCACTATTTTTGTTACACACGTCTTCACTTAACCGTTTTTCATTGCCTTACTTTTTCTTACCGTAGCTTACCTTACATTCTCTTACCTTACCTGTGCCTTTGTTGTTCATCATTCTTGCCTTATCTCACCTTCCTACCTCGCCTGACCTTACCTAGCGTTGATATAGATATTAGTATCTAGTACCGGGTGAGTATAAAGTCCCTAGACGGGTTTAGCGATCAATATCTCGATAACTATTGGTCAGAATCGCGTGAAATTTGAAATCTGAACTCCCCATATACATAGGGCCTTTGAAACCACCAAAATTTTAAAAGATTCTAAATTTCAAATTTCAAATTTAAAAATTTAAATTTCTGATTTTTCCTGTTATTGCCTTGATCAGTTTTCGCACTTTTTTGCCTTTTTCAAGCAAAAAAGCAAAATTAAAACAGTTTTAATCTTTCTAAACTAAATTTAATTTTTTTTAAATTTTGGTGGTTTGAAAGGCCCTATATGGGGGAGTTCAGATTTCAAATTTCACGCGATTCTGATTAGTAGTTATCGAGATATTAATCGCTAAACCCGTCTAGGGACTTTATGCTCACCCGGTACATACGTTTTAACGTATGCATATATATCATATATATATAAACCATGTGTGTATCCATACATATAGATGACAATAATTACATGTACTGTACATTCAAAAAATATTCTCACACGAACTTACCTCGAAATCGCTCGATGCCAACCAGCGACGATTAATAAATTAGAAACCACATCGACGGGAACTATATCGGCCACTGCATTCAAATTGCCACTCATCGCTCGAAGGACGCCTTTTCCGACCTGAAATTTCAAAAGTTTATTTATCAAATAAAGTTTAGCAGATTTATAAGCATAAAGCATAAAATACGAAAGAAATTATCCACTCACCGCGGCGAATAATCCGGTTGGCCCGTTCAAATTGTCGACCCAACCCTGAAAAAAGTGCCAGACGCTAGAAACCATAAACATTGTGGGAGTGGATATAAATGCATGAACTTACTGGAATCGGTTCCCGCCAAGTGGCCCCGATGATCGATGGCCTCACGATTGTGACCGGCAAATGTCCGGACTCCTCAACGAGCATATATTCGGCCAACGCTTTCGTATACGTGTACGTGTTCGGGCGGCGTCCAATCAATTGCGGCGTCAAACTCGCCAACATATCATCGTTCATCCAGCTAGAAAACGAAAGACGGAGGGAAAATCTTATGCCTCTTATAATACATGTAAGGAAAGAAAAAGACAACGCATGATTAAAAATAACCTCGATCAGTACTTACTCTAAAGCTTCGACCAATTTCTCCGGTTTCACTGGCGGCGGATAAACCATTTCGACGATGTGCGAACGATCGCAATTGGCGTACGCTGTACTCGCATGGACGAAAGCCTGAAGAATAAACATTTTAGTAAACTGTCAATGAATAAAAAAAGATGACTCACCACTAAGTGCTCCATAGTTTGGCATAGTTGAATCAAACGTTGCGTACCCAAAAGATTCATACCGACCGAGACCCTGAAAGAAATAATCCATCATACCCTTATTCGCAAAAATATCAACTTCACACTCATTTCATTTCAAATGAGTTTCAAGTTGATCTTTTTGAAGTTTTCTTTCAAAATTTCTTTCTTGAAATATTTCAAGGATAAACTTTGAAAACTTTAAAAAAAACGAACAGTACTTACCGTAATGCTTCGTCGAATTTGATCGTGGCCGCGCAATGTATGACGACGCTGACGTCCGTACGTAATCGTTGTACATCTTGTTCGTTCATTCCCAATTGCGGTTGCATAAGATCGCCGTCGATCGCGACTAATTTCTCCAAATTTTGCGGACATTCCTTTCGGACTCGATCGAAAAGCTGAAAATGAAGAAAAGAACGCATTAGTAGCATAGTGTCTTTTTTAAAGGTCAAAGAAGGAAGGAGGGAACTGACCGCTCGCGATCAGAGAAAATTTGAAGACTGAGCAAAGTGTAAAGTGCAGCCGCCCTGCGCCGCCCGGTTTCGCTTTACACTCCGCCTCAGTCTTCTTCGTGTTGTGCTGGCAGGCAGTTACTCTCGAAGTCAGCTTTCTTTGCGCTTTCACTTTTGTTTCAAACTTTGCTCGCACACGTTTTTAAAACACAAACTCTTACGCTCCAGCGGCTTTTGATTGACAACTCGTACACACTAAACCTGAATGAACGCACGTGAAATGCACCTGTTACTACCCCTCCCCTCGCCAGCCCATCTTCCCGGGCGAGGCCTTGCGCTCTTTTCCTTCCTAAACTAAACTCTACTCGATTGATTTCTAATCCAAAATGGCTGCTGACTGTTTTAAACCACTTAAAGATTCTCCATCTATCCATTTCCAAAGCTCAAAATTCATAGATCCCCACTTTTAGCCCGCTTGAATCATCTGTACAAAGTCAAACATGAACGCAAAACGCCTACGCAAAGTACACAAAGGAGTCGACCCCAGATATCGCGCCATTCAGGAGTTTTTTTCGATCGTCAATTCCAAAATCCAATCCAAAACTTCCACGTAAGAAACTTCCAACTGGACTTTTTTCATGAAATGAGCATTCGATCGATCGATCGACGGACGGACTTAGAGAAAAACCTAATGACGTAATCTATATGCTCATTCTAAATCCAGACAGGTGAAAAACTTATTCCTTTTCGAAAGAGCACAAGCCTCGGTACAAAGGAGGAGAAATTTGCATATTAGATTAGTAGGGATACAGGAAAGGAAAAGGAAGGAAAAGCAAAGGAAAAACCCATCCCCACAAAAAAGGCGCAATGGAAAATTTCTCCTACGCTTCTAATCGATAAGTAGCAGCGAGCGAAAAATAGGCGGGCGGCCAGTTAAGAAAAATCGATGAGTTTTAAAGTCGTTTCTTAGATTGATTTCAAAATCGGAGATTTCCGAGAATTCCTGGAAAGCTTCCGGGAAGTATTTCTCTTTCAAACTTGCAAAAGAGGAAGACAAATTTGGCACTGAATTAATTTTCTCGCATCCTAAAAAAAACTTAGCGCCTTAGTCGGAAATTTCTGGCGAATTTTCCAAAAATTTCGACTCCGAAGACACCAATTTAAAAAAAAACGCAAAATGCAAAATAGAAACACAAAGAATTCAACAATAAAACAGCAACCAATGACTCACCTTAGATATTAGAATAGATTCCAATCGTTTCGTCGCGTCTTGTCCTTTGTTCGATCGAATTAATAAATACAAACATTTCACGTCGGGTACCGAACGTAGAAATTTCTCCACTAATACTTTGCCCAAGAATCCAGTCGCACCCGTAATTAAAATCGATCGATTCGCGTAGAATTCGCTGATCGCCGACATTTCTTTTTTCTTTCTTGATCGATCGTCCTCCTCGAGCAAAAATTTTGCAATAGAAAAAATATTTTTGAACTCGACCGTCCGGATCTGAATAGTTTACAAACAGATGCTTTTTTTTCGCGTCTGGAGGTTTGTTTCGAAATTTATTTAGTTTTGAAACGGGAATATAAACAAAACTGGTTTTGGAGGGATTGAAATTGGAGGAGGAGGAAACTCGCGAGGAAAAAATTCTGGCGGAGGAGGAAAATGACGATTTTCGATGGGGTGATCCATAAACGCACATCTGGCGCGTGCGGGGTACTGTAGATTTGTCATAAGCGGCGGCGGGAGATTCAAATATCATGAACGAGTGAATCAAGTTTGACATGAGTTGAGAAAAATGGTATGGCATGGTTCGGTTAGGTCAGGTGTGATCGATCGATAGATTGTTCAGTCTTGACTCATCAGTCAATCGATAGACCGATCAATTCAATCCATCGGATCGATCGATCGACCGACCGAATGACCTGATCCATCAATCGATCGAAGTCTCTGACCAATGCAAAGGCTCCGATCGATCAACATACGCATCTGATTTCTGATTTTGAACTAAACACGACCTTTCTGTCATCTCAAATCGCACTACTGCAACTTTTGACTTTTCACAACATCTTGCTTATGATAAACGGATCAAATCGATTAATTAGAAGCACGATAGGACTGATCAGAATCTTGAGCACATTAATCACAACTTATCCGATCACTCTCTCGTACGTGATATGGGAATGATCCATTACGCCCGTTTGTGGATGCGTGGATGTGCGCATGGCCAATCGTTGCTCCATACGATTCTGATCGATCTGGATGAATTTGCGCTCCAACTGAAAGTGTTTTCTCAATGTTTCAGTCGATTATTGCTGGGAAAAATCTGATCCACAGATGGCTAGATGAGCTTCTCGACCTGTCCCCTATCTCCTCTGCGTTAACACGTGTGCGCCGAGTTTTCACCCTCGTCAAAATTCGGTGCGCACACGTATACGTCTGGTGGGATAGGGGCCTCTCCGACTGGACCCTAGATAGTCAAGATGGTCTGCAACTTGCCAGCATGTGGACCTAATGTACAACGAGCGAAAGGGGATTAGCTAAGGGTACTCTAGGCTTCTACCGTAGCTAGGTGCTTAATTAAAAGCCGACTTTTAAGAAGCATCTCTCGCAGAGCCTTATCAAACTTAGAGGACGGCATGGGTAATCAGGAATTCATCAAGCTGCACAGAAGTAATTATCGAAGAGTCTTCCTAGGCAGGCTTCATATTGTCAGGTAGAGCTGTTTCATCGAAATTTCGACTTGCTGCATCAGTTCACTGAAGTGCAATTGGAAATTTCGATGAAGCATCAATCAGGATTCGATCGATAGCTTACCGTTAGTGTAAGCATTAGTCAAAATGTATCACTATGCTGCAGCCTATCATGATTTTCAAAGGAAATGCATTATTCAGAAAGAAGGCTTCTTTCTGAAAAGTGCATCATCTTCGATTGCTATTTTGCATAATCCAGATTATGCAAAAATATGCAAAACGGCAACATAGTTAGCAATAAAGTTCACTTACGTCAAGCACAGGCAAATCCCGTGAGAACGAAATTCGACCAATCTTCTTCAATCGGAGGATCAACATTTTCGACTCCATCCATCCCTCCTCGAATGTACTGAATCCTAGAAAAATGTTAACCAATATTCAGAGAAGCCAATCCAGTCAAAAATAGCGTCATCAGAAAGTTCGAATGGGATATTGTAGAATGTGTGTGCAGGTTCTAAGATTTCAAAGAAAACGCGGGAAAATTCAAACGAAATTTGCGAATGCTCAAATCCGTCAAGGAAAAATCTCGCCTAAAACTGTAGCTTCTTACTGAAACGCACATTTTGACGCCTCTTCGCAAACTCTCTTTGAATTTTCCCGCCTTTTATCCGAAACTTTCGAACCTGCGCGCGCATTATACAGTATCTCGCCCGAAACTTTCGTTCTCATTCTTGACTTCGCTGCCATTCTTGATCGGATGAACGGAATTGCAGGAAATTTTGGTTAATGATTTATCTATTAGTCCCCACATATTAGTGCTTTGCAAGTCCGATTTCAAAAATTTCAAAATACTTTAAAAACTGATCACTTACCATTATCGGCCGCCGTCATCAACGTGACATTCCCATTTTGATCGATCGATATGAATCCCATCTCGTTGTGCATATGATCGCTGGCCGATGGTGAATAGGCGCGGGCTCTGCAAGAAAAGAACCAACAGTGTAAAGTAAGAGAACAGCAACACAAAACCCCACAAAAAACAACAACAAAACAACAAAACAACAAAAAACAAAAGCAGAAAGAAAACAAAAACCACAAACAAAAAGAAAAAGAAAACAAAAAGACACAAAAAAGCACAAAAAGCAAAGAAAACAACTTACGTGAAATTCAGAAACCGAATCCCGACGGTTTTCGCCATTGGAACAGGATAGATGTACAAATCTTCTCGATACGTCATTTTCGGTATGGTCGGCCAGAATACCTTGCCATCGTCCGATGATGTCCAATGGCCGACGAGCCACGAGAGATCCACCCTCGACGGATCCGTACGAGGCTCCGGGGTGGTCGGAAGTTTCGAGATCGAGGGTAGGAACCTTACGATTGGCGTATGGGTCCCATTCGATTTGTTTCCCGGGTGACTCCCGAGGGAAAAATTTAGCACTGACAAGATCAGCAATAGATGTAGATACATTCGGGTAAAATAAGGTTGAGAGCCTTTAGACCCACAACCGACCACTTTCTACTCTGAACCTTCCAAACATAGAAATTTCGCATCAAACTTAAACGACGCAAAACTGGACACTACCTGCCCCAAGAAAATCTTAAACTGACCCATCAAAATAGTCCCTTTGTGTATCCAATGCCAAGTGTAAAAACGCCGCCCTCCAGCCAGGGTAGTTTCTAGTTTTCCTTTCAAAGAAAACCTATCCAGCCCCAATGGCGAGATTATTCCACAAAAGGAAACTGGGTAAGTAGGTGAATGACCAGCACATGTCCAAAATTAGACATACTTTCGCCTACGAACCAGTCGTTCCTGCATGCATGAGTGAAAGTGAAAGACTTCGGAGCCTGATACTAAAAGCTGCCGACTTTACACTTCATACATACAACAGACAGATAGTATTTCAGTGAAATAAATCACCCACACGACTGAATCACTGGCAAAAAAAAATATCGGATGTGATTTCATCGACCTATCACACACGAATACTTATCATGTTGTTCATTAATTTAAAAAAAATGCTGCCCAAACAAAACAAGAGTGAAATTCATCTATCACCCAAGAAAATATCTCATTGCCCCATTGAACCTAATATTACCCCATTGCACTTTACACCCCGTCTTGTATCCTCAGAAAAACTGCATGCACTCAAAAACTCAATGTTGTTTGAACGTAGATATCAAAAGGTAAACCACCCCAACCAAAAAGAAAAAACCACACACTTTACAGGTCCACCATGTCTGTCGATCCATCCTTAGGATTGACGACATTGCAACGGAGCGCGATCGTCCGTTCCATCCTCGTCCGTATTCTCGTCCGTGTCATCCGAACCATCCGGGCCGCTTTCGTCCGAACCATTCTCGCCTTCGGCCTGAAATCAAATTAGCGATCATAAATTATCATTTTAAAGTTTGAAAACTTCAAAAATCACTTACCCGCCTCGCCGCCCGACGCATTCTCGACATAATGTACCACAACATTTGCGAATCGATATAATCCGGTTCATTGCGGCGTTCTTGTTCGCGTTCGCCCGCGTTTTGACGCATAAGCTGCAAAAAAAGAAGTTAAAAACATAACAGCCAATTACAAACAATAAATTTTTGTAAAAACTATGTCTCACTTACCTTTTGCAATAGTTTCGTATCGAATTTCGGCTCCTCGTTCGACGGTATCCACAATTTGACGTCGTGATCCAATCCGCTCGTCGCCAACATGGCGCACGTCGGATGCGGTTCCAGCACGTTCACAACGCCGCCTTCGTCGCCCGGCATAAATTGCACGATCGCCTCCGTTTCTTTGTCCCAGAAATAAATATTACCGCAATCCGAACCGCTCACGATGAATTCGCTACGCGGACCGTAGAAATTGACGCCTTTCACTGAAAATAGGCAAGAGACCAAGTCAATAAGTTCATAAAGCTCTTCAAAAAGTACAAAGAATTTTGAAGAAACAAAGCAACAACATGGAACTCACCAGTGGCATTATTTCGATGTCCAATATATCGATGCTTGTATTCGTTCTCCTTCGATTGATTCGTGTCGAATAAATATATATCGTCGTCGTTATACGTTCCGATAAGTTCTGAAAAATTTCACACGATAATTACGTGACCCGACTGCTCCCAGCCGCAACAATGTTACAGAATGATGAAAGCTGCAGGTGGAGTGTAAAATGGGCGGTGGAGAGCGGCGCCCACTTTACACTCCACTCCCCCTCATACCAATCACAAACTCTGACTTACCCGATCCATCGTAACTGAATACCACGGCGGTCACATTCGTTTTGTTATCGCCTCCAGTCTAAAAACCAGCAAAAACTCCTTTTTAAAACTCAAAATTCATAAAATAACTTTCAAACATTACACTACTCACCAAATGTTGCGGGCAAAATTTCTTAACCGGTTCACCGCCACCATCTGCGCCGAGCATTCGTTTATCGTAAATTCGACAATGCGGATCGCGGCCGCTCAAGGCGAAATACGACGAATTACGAGGATTCGAATGGATACTGTACAAGGGGATTTTCGAATCGCCACGAGCGACGGTGCCTTTACAAGTGAGGATCCTGAAGAAAAAATGATGACCATTCTCAATTTGGTAAGTATAAAAAAATTTAAGAAAATGACACTTACTTATTCGGCTTCGGATCGCGTAAATCCAATTCGAAAACAACCGCATCATCGCCGCACGACAAAAACGTATGTGGCGAATCCGATTCCAAGGTCAACTAAAAGTACAAACCGTTAGTTAAAAATGATGAAAACTGAAAAAAACGGACGGCTTACCTTGTGCGACGATCCGCGATGTTGAGCCAACTTTCGCGTACTCTTACAAACGCCACGAACCGATAGTTCGGCCAATCGAACTTGTCCATCGCGAGCACACGTGACCAAATGACAATCGCCGCTTAGCGGCATGAATTTCGCCTTCAAAACAGATCTATTAGCATTCGGTAATAAGCCCAAGAGACCAATTTTCGAAAAGAACAGACTCACCTGGAACACATTCGCTCGATGTCCACTATCGATCGTGATCAACGGCGTTTTCGTCGTCCAATCCCAAACGATCACTTGCAAATCGTCCGAACCGCTGGCCAATCGCGTACCACTTTCGTTGAAATGTAGACAATTCACGCATCCGTCGTGTTGTTCCATTTTGTACATCAACTCGAGACGTTGGACGAAATGTAGCGCCCCGTTCGCCTTGTATCGAAACCAATCGGGCGACGACGACGTTTTATTGTAGCCGAACGATCCGCCCAATTCGCGTCGACGCAATTCGTACGATGCATTCCATTTGTGCGGAGGCATTTTCTGGAGCAATTGTAACGCCGATTGATCGTCGGAAATCATCGATCGCGATGCGCCGGCGGCTCCAGTGGATTCGTTGTCGTCACCTTCGGCTTCGTCATCGGATAATAAACGACGTCGATGGCGTCGTGGAGGTGGACGACGACCGCCGCCGCCGCTCGTTGAATCGTCCTCGCCAGTCGGTGTGGAACTGGCCGGTGTGAAGAAGACTTGCGGCGCGGTGGTCGATTCTTGATCGTCGTTGGATGGATCTGAAATCGAAGAGATTTTCATTTATGGAAGAGCTCACAGCAAGAAGGAACCAGAAGTGTGAACCGACCGCTCGTCGCCAATGCAAAGTCTCGGACTGGCGAAGATAAAGTGTAAAGCGGAGCGTCGTCCACTTTACACTTTACAGTCTCCTGAACCTTACAACGTGTCATTCTGAGCTCTTGCAACGGCGGCGAGCGGTCGGTCCCGCGTGTCTCTTCGCTCCACCTTCTCCACAATCAACAAATTTCGCTTACCTTCCTCCAGTTCGCCCGCCAACGGATTCTCGCAACTCGTTCGACTACTCGTGGCCGCCGTCAAATACTCCGGTTCCCAACGCGATAATTGCGGTTCGTTCGGTTCGCCGATCGCCGCCGGATCAAGAACAGTTCCGTCCGAATCGATCGCGCCTTCGTAGGGTTTGGCTTCGATTTCGATTCCGCCGATGGATTCATCTTGTTCATCGAGAGGCGGCGGAGGAGGTGGAATTTCTGAAACGAAAAGTTTACGAATTATCGCTGCCTTGCATTTCTCATTTTGCGATTCAAAGTCTGATCTGATCGAAAACTAGCGAACTTCTTGCTTCTGGAAATCAAAATCCCCCATTGCCGAAGTCCAGAAAATATCGAAGTCCGAAAAAAAATTAGCCAATATCGAAGTCCGAAATTAAATTAGCCAATTACCCAAAGAAAATCCAATAAACCTTACCTTTCGTTTCTCCACCACCATAGTTTTGCAACGATTGACGACTCCCATCGGTGGCCATCGTACTCAAATTATCGTCCAAACTGATCGATCCGACGCTGCTACACACGTCGATCGACGACGATCCGCGTGGGTGATCGATATTCTTGGCCATAAAATTCGTCAACACGTCGCGTCGCGTCGATGGCGATGAAGAATTTTCCAATAATAATAATTTCTCGTGATCGCGAACATTCTCGACGGTCAATTTCGATTCGACGCCGATCGAGTAATTCGAATTTTCGATTCGTCCATCTTCGATGTTGTCGGCGGTCGTCGATTTTCGTCGACGTTTCGAAGCGAAATCGTCGATTTCCACGTCGTCGTCTCGTTTTTCTTTAGTCGACGAAGTTTCCGCGGGAGAAATCGCCGCATCCATCGATTTCTCGCATTTCGAATCGTCCGTCGGCGTTTTTTCTTCGTCGTCGGCCATTGCGTTGAAATTTTTTTCCGAAAATTTCGATTCACGGGGAGTATTTTGTTTTTTTTTTGCTTGAAGTTTGATCAAATCTTGTCAAAACGTTTGAAAATATACAACATTTTTCGATTGTTCGTGTTTTATGATCATAAAATTAAAAAAAGACGGATTTTCTAAGTAACACATCGAGAAAAGGAGCAACATTTTCTTCGCCTAGTTGTTCGCGAGCGAGCGACTACAGTAAGAAACATTGCGCACATACGTCGCAGGTACAGAGCTACTTAGACAAAAACGCAGGAAATTCAAAATTACACATATAGCACACACAAGCAAACTACTAATTCTGGTGCCAAAATTTCATCGATACTGATAGGATCGGTCCGATTTCGATTCACCTGATCACTCCAATCGAATTATCCCCAACACGTTTATTTTACTTCACAAAATCGAGAAAACCCCATATATGACTAGGTCATAGTCGTAATTAAACAATTCATTAATTGGGTCATTTTGGTCCCGATGTACTCGCGCGTGTTTGCATGTAACTTAATTAATTAATTAATTAGCATCATCTAATGCAGCTTAATCCTACCAAAAAAAGTTCGAATCCCAAAAAAAGTCAACGCGAAAAAATCATCCCCTGCATCCTAAGTATTAGGCCATTTGTTTGACGCATACTAAACTGAGCACACGCTTTTTAGCACGAAGCTTTACACTCCAGCGTGGAATGTAAAGCTAGAAAAAGACACAAAGAAAGTCAAAGCGCATTCCTAAATCCCGCTTAATTCAAAAATTAAAACACCCGAAAAAAATTGGAAGAAAAGGAAACAAAACAAAACGCGAAAGAATAAACGCACGCACGCACGCACAAGCGCAATTGCATTGGCCCGGAGAGCCTGGATTAATTATCAGTTAATTAATTAATTAAACGGAAAAGGCACCAATCTTCTCGATATACTTTACACTTTATGCGTTTTGGGCAAATCGTCGCCGTTCAAATACGCTTCCAACGGATTCTCGCGAACGGCCAACGAGGCCGAAGACGACCGAAGCGATTGCGCATGATCGGCGTCCTCGGCGTCCACCAACGTCGTGTATCCGTTATGATGCGATAATTGAAATTTCTTGATCGATTTTTTCGATTGATCCCCACCGTCATCGACGCGTGATAATTGAGTGGCCGAGCGACGGACGACTGAAAAGTAAAGGTTCAGACAGTTAGAGAAATCATAGAGAAAAGATCTCATATAAGAAAAGTAGATCAAAGAAAGAACAAAGGAAGAAGAAGCAAGAAACAAAAGAAGAAAGGAGATACACAATCAAACAGAAAAACCGAAATCAGAAAACAAAGAAAAAGCAGAACTTACTTTCTTGCTCCTCCGGACTCAAATTCACCACGTGCACTCGATCGTACGCTCGTTTGCTGGCGATCGATTTGCTTCTCGAATAACGAGCGTAGACGAATAGGACGAAGATGACGGCCGACGCCACGAGCAGAACGGTCAAAACGATGAGAAGTTTCGCCTTACGTCGTTCGTGGTGCATCATCGATTCGATCGGATATTGGTGATACGACGGTGGGTAGTTGACTTCCGGACGGATTTCTGGAAAGGAGAGAGAGGATTAGATTAGTTTATAAGAAAAGTGGGAGGATGACGAAAGACCGACCGCTCGAGGCGAGTGCAAACTTCAAAACTGACAAGCTGGATAGTGTAAAGTGGGCGGGGCAGGCCTGCCCCGCCCACTTTACACTCCGCCTCGACTGGCGTCACACTCCCGAACAGTCGGTCATTCTCGATCTATTTCCACTTACCTTTCACATCCTTCACCAATTGTTGGATATAATCGGGATCCGATAATTTTCCACCACCACCGATCGGCATGACGCGTTGCACGTACGGTCGAGCGCTGCGAGGAGTCGCCGATAATGATTTTTGTTGTTGGGTATCCTCCACATCCTCGTCGTCGTCATCATCGTCATCGCTGTCCGCGCTTTCGTCGCTTTCCACGATCTTCGTCCTCGATGGAATAACGACTCCCTTTTCGCCACCATCGCCACCGATCAACAATTTGCTCAATCGATCCGCTCGCCGGCGTAATTCCGTTAAACGATCTTGCCAGAACGATGGTTTCTTCGGATGCTCCGACGATTCGATTAGATCTCCATCATCATCGATCTTCGTTTTCGTAAAACGATCGTCGTCGTCCACCTCCTCCTCGTCCACATCGCCATCGATCGCCGTCGATTTCTTCCGTCCGTATCCCAACTCGACCAATCGATCGCCCAAATCCTTGATCGTGAGCAATTTGCCGCTGGATTTCTCCACGAACGTGGACGAAGCCGTGTCCTCGCCGTCGGTCGCCACCCATCGACCACCATCGTCGACGTATTCATCTTGATCTTCGTCTCCATCTTGCTCGTCGATCAATTTCAACGATTCGGGCGCGTGACGCCAATCGCATTTCCGCTTATAATCCTCGTTCAAATGTCCTTTCACGTTGGCGCACGAATCGCATTGCGTATCGCGCGTATTCGCACACGCCACGTCCTCGTACAAACCGTCGCCACATTTCGAACACGGTGCGCATGGGCGGAAGTGCGGACGTCGAGGTGACCACGAACCCGACGCACACGGCGTGCATACGGTGTTGTGCGTACGATTGCACAGCGATTTCACGCCCCAACCGCCCGGACACGGATCGCACAGGGCCAAGGCGGGATTCTTCAATTCTTGCCACGCGCTGTCGTCCTCATTGTCGTCGTTGTCCTTATCGATTTCATCGGCGTTGAACGGACGAGCCACGGCGATCTGAAAATGGAAAGAGAGAAATTTATTACATTATCGACTCATTGTCAAAGTCCCCTCTGGGCGAAAAGGAATTTTCAAGGTTAAACCTATTGGCAAAATGGCTATAGAAAGAAGCGACCCGGTTTCATCTCCCCTCCTATTGTACTGTAGAAAACCCTAAAATCTATTTACCCAAAAGGAAAAGGAGACCACCCTCTATCCGAAAGACCTTCCTTAGCCCCAACCGCCTTCCCTTTTGTCAACCATCTGTCGTTTTTCGTCCTTGACTGGACTGTCTCTCCTCGACGAGCAGCAACTAGTTTATACTACGGGAGGGTAGAAGGGGAAGGAAATTTGGACAAAAGCGACCAGCACGCGTCGACAGTCTCAAATTTCGTTTCTACAACTATTCAAAAGGAGAATGAAATTGACCATAAAATCGTCCTAGTTTTCTGACTACAATGACTTCGAAACATCTGCCTTTACAAAGTTACGGTTCATTAGAGAAATTACAAGGACGATTCATTTTAAGAAAGCTTGGGGGGGGCGAGTCAGTTTGATTAAATTTAAAAAGCTACTCAAGACAATACGGAGAAACCAACGCTCAAATGAAAGATTTCCCACAGAACGTGTAAAGTGAGACCCGACCGCTCAGGACCCGACAAAAATGTAGACTGACTGGCGACTCGAGCCACTTTACACTTTCACCAGGCGGCGCAGGGCGGCGCGGCGCCGCCCTCCGAACTTCACACTTTCACTCCTCATTCTCTACTTCTGTCGGGGCGACGTGCGGTCGGTTCCTCCCGGAACCGCCCCAGGCTCAGCAAAATTTGAAACGACCTTGGCAAGGACGGGGAAAAGTCGCGTGGCGAACGATCGTTTTCCGATATACCAAAAACCGACCGACGCCCTTGGCCTCCGACGAGCGAGGAAAGTGTGATGGCCGATTTAAAACGACATTTGGTCAATTGTGACGATGCGTACTAAACGGCTGTTTATTGCGGAATGCGAATAGTTTTTCGTAAAATTTTAAAACACTAGAGTTATTACGAACTTTTACGAGCGTACGAAAGGAGGAGGAATCTGGATGCGATAAATTATGCATCTGCCATCCATCGGGTGTTTGTTCTGAGACGAACCACCAAATGCCCATAGATGGATGATGGTCAGTAGCAGATGGTTAAGAAAGGGGGGAAAGTGGTGGCCGAGGGTCACGAACGATGAAGGCCGCCCATGATTGACCCCACCGGGGGAGGCTTATATTAATTCCGCAGGCGTCCGAAAACGCCCGTTGCTCGTCCATTGTTTTCGGGAGAAGACACCCATCCGAACGGACGGGTCATTGTTCGCACTAAGAAGGGCTCCCGAACAGGAGGCAGATGGCCTTCGTCCTTTCTTTCCATCCTTCGCTCGAACGACCACCACCGGCGGCTTCAAGACGCCCGGGGGGCCGCCGACCGGGGTCCTTAGGGACCAACTGGCGTCCGGAGGAAGAAAAGAAATTGAGAAAATAAGGCAATTCTCCATATACGGTTATGGTCGAGAGGGACGCGCGGAGAAGAGAACGGTCGAAAGGTTACGTATATACAGGATGTCCTTATTACTGTATTCTTGTCACGGGTCTTTTCCGTATTTGGAAGCGCATCTTCCCCCTCGAAAAAACGCTCCAGGCTTGGATGGGAAGATCCCGTGATGACTAGACTAATAATCAAAATTACCACAAAAAAGGGCACAAGGCTGACTGGACTGATCTTCTGCCGATTAAAAATTCCCAGATCCGATCGAGGGGAGGCTTAACTGTTCTTTGAGAAAAAAAATCTACAAACAACCAGTGGGATGTAATCAGAAAATGCCAACAGTTTTCCCAGGCCGAGACCTTTAGAAAAAGAAAAACCCAGCCTAAGCCTGACCTAGCTCGATGAAAATCGACGTAGGAATTCTAATCAAAGGCAGCCACACCATAATCGATCAGTTCCTCCCAACTTCAGCTCGAGGAAGCCAAAATAGCCATTGCCTTTTTGTAAAAAGGCGATCAATGGCCTTCCAGGATGACAAATGTCCAAAAATGGCAACACACAACAAGACTTATCTAAACAGCCTTTTAGACTCATCGCTTTTGAAAATATATCTATTTACAAAATACAAAACCAATTTGCTCGCACGCTGACTGGCCAGGCCCAAAAATGGTCAACAAACCGAATTTCTATATTGGGTGGAAACAGGGCTCGAGGATCGACCAACAAATTTGGACAGGGAAACGCGACTTCGAAGGTGAAAACGTTTTCTAAGAAACGGAAATTCGATACTTCTTTTGGTTTGTGGATTTTGAAGAAAAAACGCGCGGGAAAGTTTCGAAGGCCTCCCGAAATCTTTGGGTCGATAGGAGGAGAGGATCAACTTATCAAAAAGCCAAAAGCCAAAGGTCAAAAAAGAAACCGAAAGGGAAACGCCAAAGGTGAGAAAAATGGGAAAAAGGGGAGAAATCAAAGGAGAACTCAAAGGGAAAGCCGAAAAGGAAAAGGCTAAGAAAGGAGAAGGCCAAAGGGGAAGAAAAAAGGAGAAGCTTTCTGGGGAGCCAAAGCCAGGAGAAACCAAAAAGGAGGGACAGAAAAGATAGCTAGGAAGAAAAACGAAACCAAAGGAACCAAAAGAAACCAAGAAACTCCACAGGACCCAAAACGGTCCCCCCAAAACCAAAAACCCACAAAACCCCCCAAAAGAAACCAAAAAATCCCAAAGTCTAGAAGCCCAAAGGACCCCAAAAACCTAGCCGAACCCTACCGAACCTTAAATCCAAAAAACACAGTAACCAAAAATCTCTCCACTTACCGAACTGATAACCGCCATCCAAAGAACCAAATTCCATAATTTCTTTAAGT
>JAQGCW010000119.1:0-16137 GCA_034700065.1 Mesodorylaimus bastiani | reverse complement strand
ATTCCGATGACACCTCCGCCGATTCCGTTCACAACGCCGCCGTATATCATCACCACACCGATGCCTTTGCGTAAGTTGAAGCGGCTAGAGCTAGGAAGCGCGCAGATGCCGGAGAAATAGGATAAAGTGGTAACAGTGAAATGTCTGCTAAGGGCGCGAGACGCTAAAGTGGATTAGCGTTTCGCGCGCTTTGCAGACATCTCATGTGTCAGTCATGAGAACACTGAGTGCACACACACTGAACACTGCCTTTGCGTAAGTGCAAGCAGTTGGAGCTAGGAAGTACAAGGACGCCGGAAACACAATCTAAAGACATCAACGAAATGTCTGCTGAGCGTGGGAATCTCTAAAGTGGATTCATATTTCGCTCGCATAGCAGACATCTCATTGGTCCGTATCATCACCACAACAGTGATGCCTTTGAGTGAATTTAAGCAGTTGGAGCTAGGAAGTACACAGAAGCCGGAAACGAAGGATAAACAACATCAATGAAACGTCTGCTAACTGCGGGAAATGCTGAAATGAAATTGTGTTTTGCGCGCATAGCAGACATCTCATGTGCATATACAGTCAAGTGTCATGTGTCTTTGGATAAGTTTAGGCAGTAGGAGCTAGTTACACAAAAGTTGGAAACACAGTGTAAAGCAGTGAGAATGATATGTCTGCTGAGCGCGCGAAACGCTAGGGATGGCTCAGTGTTTCGCGCGCTTAGCAGACACCTAATGACCCATGTGCCCGGTATAATTAAGAACAATGTGTCTTTGCATAAGTTTAGGCAGATGGAACTCGGTGATCTCAAAAGCAGCAGCTATGAAATGTCTGCTATGCGCGCGAGAGCATAGCAGACATTTCATGCTGGGATGCTGGGACACTCTTTCTCAGTGTTTCGAGCGCTAAGCAGACATCTCAACTGCCCCCTATCGGCTATGTGTCCTGAATCATCACAGCACCTGATCCATCAGTCCAGGCAGAAGCAGAACAGAACATCACCGAACAGTAAAACCGAGATGTCTGCTAAGCGCGCGAACCGCATACCAACCATATTTCAGCCATGTGCCCCAACGGTCAGACGGCGTTCCAATTCTGCCCGTGCCCGATGGGATTCATGTGCGTGAACGGTGGATGCTGCCCGATTCCGACCACTCCAGCACCACCACCCATGTGCCCCAATGGGATGCCGGGTGCTCCGGGTACACCGTGCTTCGGTATGGGTCAGAGCAGTTGTCAGCAGAACTTCGAATGCATCAACGGTGCGTGTTGCCCGGCGCCCATGCCCCAGTGTCCGAATGGTCAACCGGCGCAGCAGGTAAGCATTGGTTCTTGACTGTCGCTTGCTCAATGCACTGCACTGCACTGGCAAACGTTGCAGCGCTGCACTGGCACCGGTCAAGCCACATGCCCAGCCAACTTCTACTGCGCCAATGGTGGATGCTGCCCACTCCCGGCTTGCCCCAATGGACAAGCGGCTAGTCAAGTAAGCGAATGTCCACTGTAACTAATCGTGATACATGATGCTGGACATACTACCTTTTCAGGCCTGTAGCCCAGGTGGCGCATGTCCGACCGGCTTCCAATGCCAGAACGGTGGTTGCTGCCCGTTGCCCTTGTGCCCGAACGGTATTCCCAGCATCCAATCGTGCTCTGGACCGGGCACTTGCCCATCGACAGCTTTCTGTTTCAACGGCGGATGTTGTCCCATCCCTAATTGTCCAAATGGGCAGTTGGCATCGCAGGTGAGCGAGGAGCAATTGTCCTACGGTGAGCAGTAATTGACCTGACATGAGCGCAATTGTCCACTCGTAAGCAGCAATTGTCCTGTCTAAAGGAGCAATTGTCCTCTCTTAAGGAGCAGTTGTCCTCTCTTAAGGAGCAATTGTCCTGTCTTAAGGAGCAATTGTCCTCTTGTGCGCGCACGCACTTCACACTGCTGATGCTCCTCTTCTTCAGCCGTGTACCTCAACATCGGATTGCCCGACCGGATTCACTTGTCAAGGCGGCGGGTGTTGCCCGTTGCCTCCGCCCACTTGTCCGAACGGTCAAGTGGCCACTACGCCGTGCACTGGACCCGGCTCGTGTCCGGCCGGTTTCTTTTGTCAAACCGGACCGAACGGCGAGCAAGGATGTTGCCCGGTGCCCAATTGTCCGAACGGGCAGCCGGCTTTGCAGCCGTGCGGGTAAGAAGCGGCTTATATGTACAGAATATGGCCACTGGTAAAATTGAGTTTCACCGTTTTACAGCGCCATGCAATCGTGCCCCAACGGATTCTTGTGTCAGAACAACGGATGCTGCCCATTGCCACCGACCACGCCGCCTCCGTTGCCCATTTGCCCCAACGGTATGCAAGCTTTCGGATTCTGCGGTCCCAACGGCGCTTGTCAGCAAGGATTCTTCTGCGTGAATGGCGGGTGTTGCCCCATTCCGCCCACCGTCCCACCGCCGACCTATTTGCCACCGCCGCCGGTGTGCCCGACGTGTCCTCCGCCCGTCGTACCACAGCAACAGTGCCAACAATGTTGCCCAACGATGCAAGTCTCCTTGTGTATGTGCGCACAAACGAACAACGTTTGCCCAACTGGAGCGTCGTGTAATCAAGGAACGTGTTGCGCACCGGGTGAGTTCGCTGGTCCAGGTGCAGGTCCATGTATGGGTCTATGTCCATGTCCATGTCAGAGTGTTAGTCCAGGTCCAGGTACAGCGGCAGATCTAGGTGCAGATGCTGGTCCGGGTCCAAGTCCAGCCAGGTCCAGGTCCAGTGCTGGTCAACGTGCGACAGGTGCATGTCAAAGTTAGGTTCAGGACCATGTTCAGGTTCAGGTCCATGTCCATGTCCATGCCCATCTCCATGTCCATGTCCAGGTGCAGATGCAGATTCATGTCCATGTCCATGTCCATGTCCATGTCCACTTGAACATGGGATCTGCTGCTGATCGAGCTCCAAATCCATTCAGTGGTTTGACGGAGGCCCAGGTCCAGCCAGCTCCTACTCCAGCTCCAGGAGCAGCTCCAGTGGCAACTCCAAGAGCAACTCCAGATATATATAACACTCTCCCTACACCACCTTGCAGCCCAATCCGACCTCTCCTCTTCGCTGAAACCCGGCGACCGTTGTACCCAACCCACCGAGTGCCCCGGCAACCCGCAAACCGGCCAATGCAACAACGGTTATTGCGTATGCATCGGTAACTCCCGCTCGAACGGATTCACCTGCGTCACTTATCGCCGACGTTTCGACCCTTCGGAATCGTGCAATCAATTCGGCACGCATTGCAAAACGTACGGTGCCGATCGAGCGTCGCACGGCGAACGTCGTAAACAACCGAGCTTGGACGAGTTGGGCATCTCGAACGATACGGAACCGTTGTGGTGGCAGAGCTTGTCGAATAATTGCGTAACGGACGCCGAATGTACCCCGGACATGTTGTGCTTGGATCGAAAGTGTTATCATCGTAAGTTTCGATCGAAGTGATCAGAGTGATCAAAGTGCATCCAATAGGTGGGGCTTAATGAGAGGAGTCGAACGAGTGGTCGCACGATGGGTCTATCACGAGCGGTTGGCGTGCTGCAGCGGTTCCAACTCATCGGTTACTTTCCAGTCGCAAAGATCGATTTAGCAAATCTTCATCGGTTAGAGATACACCCATCGTGCGACCTATCAAACGACTCCTATTCCCTCTGACTATCCAACGGAAGTGTCGTAATTACGCTGCTGATCACCTGACTTTTTCTAGATCTCCGACCGGGCGATTATCATTGCCAATTCGACGAGCAGTGTAATCGAACCTGCCCGGGTAGCGCCTGCGTCCAAATGAGCTCGGTGAATATGACCATGTGCAAATGCGAGGACGGGCGTTACGAATTCGCTCATAAATGCTGTAAGTTTGATGTTGTCTGCTATGCAGCGCGAAAACGCCAAATTACACGATTTTGGCTTTTTGAGTTTTCAAGGCCTGTGAAAGTACCTGCACACGGGAATGTTGGCACATTCCCGTGTGCAGTATCTCAGCAAGCACCCTTCCACTTGATCATTCGATGATTGCTGTTGTCTGCTTTAGGGCGCGAATGCCCGGCGGGAACCCGCGCCAAAGGCCAATTGTGTATTCCGCACAAACTGGAGAAGAGCGGTGTGAAAAGTAAGCTTCCCGAACATAAGTGTTCTGTTTCCCAAGCCTTGTTAAACGACAACATTCGACCTTACAGCCTTCGCTAAGAGGATACTGAGCCTGTTCACGCCTTGGTCGAGGGACGAACCGAACGAAGAATGAACCAAGTGATCGATGAAAAATAAACAAAACACGAAATTACGCAAAGACGAGGATTATTTTGCACATTGGTTCTACGAAAGAAATTTTTTCGATGTCCTACTTTTTTTAAAGTACGCCTTTTTTAAAGTGAGCGTGTAAAGAACAGATGCGGAGGTTTATGGATTTGTGCGTTGTAATGCGTGTAGGAATAGTAGAGCACATTCGATGTTCGGTTCACGTGGATGTTTTTTTTCATTTTTGCTTTGTGGATGATATTCCGTCGATGTGTCTTTTCTACCGTTTCGAATTATTCTTTCCCGGATTAAACAATCACGGCTCCCATTGATAGCTGATGTACTGATCACAAAGCACTTGCTTGCATACAGCTCCTAGTTGTAATCTGCAAGAGTTCAATCGTGTGTTCACAATCACCAACTGACATGTGGAAAGGCAAAGGCATAGGTAAGATAGGAGAAGTTCAAACCGCGGAGACTGTTTATCGAACAATGTCTTTGGTTGCAGATCAGGAGATGAAGATCAACGACGAAACATTATTCGTGAAAGAAGATGCCGTATTAGAGAGGCGGACATAACCGAGGAGGTCGCGGTGATGGAAATCGTGGCGGATTCAGTGGTGATCTACGGCGGTGGTCGAGGAGGCTACAGATGGGTCTTATTTTTTCTTATTTTTTATTTTAAAGTACCTCATCGGCCAACACGCTCCGGTTTTGGCGGTCCACTCCGCATCGGCCAACCGCACGGTTTTGCCTTTGGTATAAACCAAATAATTAGGGCGTCATAGGTGCCCGCATCATTACACTGAGTAGATATTTATTTTCTGGAAAGATTGACAGAATTGGGGGGTACTGTGAGAAAGTTGTGCATGCGTCAATAGACGCGTCTAAGGGTGTTTTACCCTTGTGCGAAATTTTATCAAATTTGAGCTGCTAAATTTTTTGCAAAAATACGAGTCTTTTTGACCTATTGAGGGTGCCATCGCACAGCCTTTGACTGATACTCTACTTCGGCGATATTTTAGAGGAAAACGGTACTGTATAAAGAGACACTGCGACGCAAATCGTTTTCTGCGCTAACGCTGTATGTTGCCGACACGGGTCGCCAAATAAATGAAGGTTATCTCAAAGCGATTCTAGGGGGTTCCCAGAACTTTTGAGTGCTGCCGAGCCCATCATAACTAATTTGTGCTTCTAGGCTCCCTTTGGGGGCACTCGGTGGTGCGCTGATGGCGGGTGCAGCAAGAAAAGGACTTGCTGCCTTAGATATCGAGGTAGAATCACGAGAACTAGAATACCAGAAATGTTTCAAACGGGAATTCGACCAGTTCAAACGGGAATTCGACCAGTTTAAGCAGAAAATGGCCCAAGAATTCGAAAAGGTTAACAAGCGTTTTGACGAGCTAAACAAAAACATAAAGGCCGAGTTCAATCAACTAAATGTGACACTCCGTGTGTATCACCAGGAGCTGATGGATACTATGAATAAACTGATCGACAGGCAAGCCATGCGAGATTACAGGCAACTGCTTCCAGATATGAAAAGCTTAGAGAAGATATTCAGGATGTATTTTAACTATACCGGAGATGTTAAGCGGAAGCATTCTGAACTATATGATATGTGCAATTTGGTAAAGATTCCGCTCGCCCTGCAAAGACTGCTCGCATACGTCGATCAAATGTTTGATCCCGAAGTCTTGCTTTATCCATTATTACTTAACAGAGCTATTGAACTCGCCACTAACCTGATCCGAGTCTTAGACTATGACGCAGCATGCTTTGCATTGAGTGGACCCGGTGGCTCACCGGCAATGCGGAAAATACATGCGAATGAGTCAGGTACAGTATTACTTTCTGTTATGTATGGGAGGTGTACGCGGAAGCGACTTGCTCATGCTAAAAGATCAGACACCTGAGTGGCCAAATCAAACATATATGTCTCTTATCTCACTATCACTGATTGAAACTGCAGACATCAGTTTTTGTTGGCTCCGCGAAGGAAGTTCGAGCTGATAGGCGACCAAGCTTGCAAATCCAGGTAGTCACATCCTCGCTTGTCTTCATGAGTTGGGTATGTCCGATTTCGTGCTCGCCGACACTGCATTTGAAAGGAGACTCGTGCCATTGGCGGGCACAGGAGATCGGACCGCCTTTTGGTGACCTCTCGGCGACCTCACAACCGGGTTTCGGATGTGCGCACGCTGTGACAGAAGAGGAGAGCGAGAATCTAGGTCAGTCCGAGATGGGACTTGACCTAGAAAGAGATTACCAGCATGAAAGACCCTTCTAACTAACCTCGATTCTCTCACTTCCCTCTGGCACTGTGTACGCACATCCAAAACCTGGCTGAGAGGCCACCGAAAGGCGGTCCGATCTCCTGTGCCCGCCAATGGCACGTGTCTCCTATCAAATGCAATGTCGGCGAGCACGAAATCGGGCTATAGTGCGCATCGCAAGTGATGCGCTGGTGTGGCTGCTGCACTAGTGGCGCGTCCCAAATTTCGTCTTTTGCGCGAGTATCAGACGCTTCAGAAGTCTGGTAAATGTAGGCAGCACAGACACTAAAGAAATATAGCATCACTGTCAGGAGGATTTATGTCTGAAGATCGTGTGAGATAGGCGATAGCTGCTGTTTTGATAAATTGTAGACATTGTCACGATGAGGTCCAGCTGATCTTGAGTATCGTTCTTGTAGGGAAATAAGGGTCAATCCGAGTCCGCATTCCGGTGTGCCACCGTCGTAGACTAACCAGGAAAAGGCATGCCTTTGGAGTGCAGAGGATACAGGTCTCCATTATGGCCAACTAATCGTCAATTTGACTGGTCTACAGTCAACCTACAGACCCACTTGAGGGACACCAACCCATCCGTGATTGGAAGCTTCACCATATACACTTTCTTTGTTGCAGCCAAGACCGCTTTAGAAATCATCGACAAAGTTAATGCAAAGCTGGGTCAGTCGAGAAACAAGATGATAAAAGTGATTATACCCGACAAGTGGACTGAATTTAGAGATAGGTATTATCGTCGTATTACGGAGCAGGATGACAAATCCTTATGCCGTGAATGCGGGGAGTGCCCGGTTCATAACGGCGTTCGGAAAGTGAGAAATGAGTTGGTTTGGGGTGAAACAGTGCTGAGAGTGCGCTGCACGAGAGTTATCGAGAAGTTCACACAATACTTAAATGATGTTCATGACTGGGCAAACTGGGGAATTATTGCTGGAGAAGTTAAATCAGAATATGTAATGGAGATGTCTGCGAGCGATACAGAATTCCATCCAAAGAATGATGTTGTACACACTAGTGGCTGCAGCTATTGTAACATCGCATTCTTTCCGTGCGAACGTAGTGGAGACTATTTGGTGAAGGAAAACGCAAAACGTTACAATGAGTGGTTAAAGAACACAACATGCAAATCGCGCGGAGATCATGACGAATTTGATCTGAAGCACGATTATGGTAATGCAATAAAAATTCTGGAAGCTGGGAGGCAGTCTTCATTTATGCCGGCGAGTCCAATGATATGGCACACTGCGATGCTTGTTATATATGGACTTCACGATGGATCAATGCGAGATGGACTTCACGATGGATCAATGCGAGATGCACAACTGGATCACATAGTGCCAATTATATTCAACACTTCGAATTATTTTCCTCCCGCAGAAAACCTAATTCGAGGGGAATTGAAGTGCTCCGATGTTAACACCCCATATGGGTCCAACGCTTATGCAGAGTATGTGGTGTGCTTTGGATAGGATAACCAACACATGCTATATTAAGTGATATAGAATGCGTTTGAATGCGATTGATGCGGAATGCGTTTGATATATATATTACTCTATCTGTTGGATGCCTAAGGTGTTTGCCTGGTACCTTTATAACACACTTTGTCTGTGTTAGTGCAGCATGCGAATACGGCGAGAGTTAGCGATATGCGCACGGTGAAAAAGTTCGCCATCAGTGTACCACGTGAACCCATCATTGCTAACACCATGGTGATACTAGCAGGGTGGGTTCTTTGGACGGTTAGGGCTGTGAATCAGGAGAAAAGCTGGGGAATATCAACGATGAGCCAATTCGCTGAACGCACAATCTCCTTGGCACTCATATTGAACTGAATCAATTCAACTGTCACTGACAGTCGCTGATGTCACCTGCATTGCATAACTCACCATTTATTGCCAAGCCACGATTGTGCCAAGCTATTAGCACGAATTTGGAATAGAGCTTGGCAAGAAGGCCAGTATCATGACAATCATGTGGCATGCGTCTTGACAAGTCATGCTCTCTTTCCTTTCAGTATTCTTGCTTATTTCTCATCTCTCGATATGCATTATATTGTTGACTTTCGAAGAGGCATCCGAATAAAGAAAACAACAAAGAATTTAAGCAAACTCAAGCCCGATAATCATGGGACCAGTTCAGTACAACGATCTCACTCTGTACTCTCTCCTTACCTCACACGGCGAATAGATCATGAGTTCTTGGCTACTGCGTCTCTGCTCAATGGAATCGTTCAACATCGTTTGAAGACGAAAAACACAAGCGCTGGCAACACTGTTCAACAACGTTGTGGCCAGAGGCGAAGTATCTCGAATATGGAAACGCGGACGAGGTAGAAAGCAAAGGTGGATAGATACGATTACGGGGGACATGGAGCGAGTGGGCGTCACCCCCGAACACGCCTTCAATCGATTAAGATGAAGAACGAACTACTTATGCGCGCCCAGGATCATACGGAAACAGAGTTTCAGCTTAAAATGGCATGGGACCTCTTCTAGTCGTCAATAACTGGGTACTCCGGTTCTGCTCGAGTACCATTCGTTCCCAACAAAAACACGCTTTATTCATCCAAATATTCGTAGTGTATCAGCAACCCGTTGGCGAATGTGCATTTTACTCTCGATCGTTCATTTTTCAATCGCTCAGCTTATAAGCCACTGTAATGGTTTTGATCTCACGCGTTTTCAGAATCTATCCCCAGCTAGTATTTCAGCCAAAAACGCACTAACATTCGTTCAGTCATGCGGACTCCATTCTAAATTGGATCACTGCTATGATAATAAACACCCTTCCGTCGCATTCCGCCTGTGCGAATACACTCGCCAAGATGCCGTGGGGAGATTACAAAATCAAATACAAATGGTGTAAATGATCCCCCTTGTGTCGAAATATATAACATTTAATTGATTTGTAGATAGATATGCGTAGATATTACTTTGCTGCGACGTCTCCTTGCGCGTGGTGCATATATGTTGTCGGATTAGAAGGTTCGATCAGTCAGAAAGAAGGCTCGATGGCAGCTGGTGAGTGTTTGCAGGCGAGGCGTAACATCGCAAAGGTTGCAGCCGCTTGTTTTTGTGTGTTGATTTGTGGCAAACCCCATATACATGGCGACATAACTCTGGTTTACTTTCTACTTCAATGCGGTTTTTTCACAGCACCTACGAAACAAAAGGCCTTCAGAGATTCCGATGCGCTGTGTACGAAATGACTGATTACGCAACAGAACTGTTCGATGGTCTGTGTTACTGACAGGATCGGAATCATCAGCAGAAGCTACCGACAGTGCAGAGTCGACTACGTATTGTGCTTAAGCATATGTACCTTGGGAAGAATTGCCAGTGACCAATCACGATACTGGATATACAAATATTCCTTGAAGATGCTCTATTTGTTATGCCCCTAGGTCTTTGAACTAGTTAGGATTCCTTCACTGTTCCTTCCATGTACCTTTGACCTCCTTATTCGATGTTCCCTTGCCCTTAGATCTTTTGAACTAGTTTGAACCTGAGCTTAGGTTAAGGCATGGCAGTCAAGTCTTCCACTTCAAGTTGTTCGTTTCTTATTTCACTTGAAGAGTGAGCTGTACTGAAAACAGTTTCAGTCAGCGCATTCCAAAATTAAAATTTTCCGCCGTTTGTCATAAACGTTCTCTTTGTATATGCATGTAAATGATCGAATTTCGAATTGTTTTTCCCGCACGCCAGCAGACAACAAAATTGACAATCTCTGCAAGCTGGATGAGCACCGGAGAAAATGTGCGCTATACTTTGTATTGGGAGGAGGCGCACACAAAGTATGGCGCACATTTTCCCCTGTGCTCATATATTTGGCAGAGTTCGTCAATATTGTTGTCTGCTGGCGTGCGGGAAAAAATAGTTCGAGATACCCGTGCTACCAAATAAGATTTCGCAACCAGGTTATTCTTCTACTTCGTTCGAATAGATGAATAAAAGGAACGGGGTTTAGCACTTGCAAACTTTCACTGGTGCACCCTCTGATTGTTGACCCACGCTCGGTCTTTACTCCAAAACGGGCTGGTCATTTGAAACTTACAAAGCTCATCTCTTGTTTACTGTTTGTTTTCCCGAGAGGTTTATACACAAGCAAACCACAGGCTTGGACCCACATATATGGCTCCCGGTCGTCCTCCTCGAACTGGCCTCGACTTTCTATCTATACATTCTGCAGTAGTCGGGTGGACACCAATAGTACTCTTCCCACAATGGTCACCTTCACAAGTCTGACCATCTTCTTGTCGCTTATTACTGGCATAACCTGTCTTAATCGCTCCGAAATTGTACGAATTTCGAACAATACGATCAGCTGTCATAATATTAAGCCACTCGGTTATATCTTTAACCGCAATATGGAGTCCATTCGAAATTGAAGCACAACGACGGAAACTTGTCGCGGGTGTATATCGTGCAAAAAGGTTTATTTCCATGCTCCCACCAGCAAACGTAAGTTTCGTGCAGTTGTAAAACATGTTTGTGCATCGAGCATGCGCAGACCAGCTCGCTCTTCCCTTTCAGGCGATAAGCTGCAATTAATCGACTCCGGTTGCAATTATGTCGCGGAATTGGCTGAATCGTGGCCTGTGAACGGCAACTGCAATCTTCACACATATGATTTTTATGGACATCCCGCAGCCATACGTGTCACGTGCGTTTGTTACGAAGATTTCTGCAACGATCAGCCGTGGATGGACGAACAGGCTCTAGCGCTTTTGTCGGAATTCGTTTATAACGATGCGGAGTCGAGCAAGCAGGGAGCACTGCAGGGTTATCGTAGCTCACTTTGTACTTTGTATCGCTTATTGTTCGATGGTGTGCAGTGTTGAGATTATGTGTGGTGCTGTATATGTTCTTGGCCAATGATTGCTGTGCCTTTACATACGTATATGTAAATAAATCTTTTCAGTGTGCATGAAAATTTGAAATCGCGCGTACAGTACACTTTTGCCACTTGTATCAATTCTCACCCATAAACGTAAACCGGTGCGGTTTTATGGTAATTTTGATTGTTTTTGTCAAAATTTCATCTTTCGCAAATCGAAAGATGAGATTTCGGCGAAATTCGAAAATTGTTTTGCTGTTTTGTTTTAATTTAAACGAGTTTTCGAATTTCCATTTTAACCGGTTTCATGCAAATTTCCCCTAAAAGCGCACAAGTTTTCGTTTATGGGTGTGGTTTGCAATAAACAGCCTGAGACGGTAATTCAAATTTGGCCTTATTTGTGCACGCTGAAAAGGTCTATTGGCATATTGTTAACCTGATTGCTATTGACTGCTGCGATGATCACCTAAGCTCCCATCTTCTTGGTTAAAAAATGGCCAACATTATGTCACGTTGTGCTCCCATTCATCGGACAAAATCGGTTCAAGTCAGCATCGTGAATTCTTATCGATAGGCATGCAAAAGGCGTAAACGTACTGGAGGCATTCAAAGAGCCAACGCTGTAACGTTAGTATCCTCTAGCGAACCACGACCAGCCTCATTTTATAGGTTGCATTTGATTC
The DNA here is from genome assembly GCA_034700065.1 of Mesodorylaimus bastiani. NCBI lineage: Eukaryota > Metazoa > Nematoda > Enoplea > Dorylaimida > Dorylaimidae > Mesodorylaimus > Mesodorylaimus bastiani. Next base: position 4,071 of record JAQGCW010000119.1, on the reverse strand, counting down.
TCGACGAATGTTGAATCGCGAAAAAGTTTTGGCCCTCCTCTTGAGCAGCAACGAAGTTTTGCACATCGCACCTCAGTGGCAACTGCATAAGATACCTGATGCAGAAAACCATAATCATTTATTTCGTAATCATACGCAAGCGCGCATTGGTAGCAGAGTAATCACACATTTTAAAAAGGGTGTCACAATACCAATAACAATATCATCGGAATTACATACTGTGGAAACAATCAAAAAGGTATGGTCACAGCTCGTGAAATTGTGACGTTAATTTATGTTCTGGAAAACCGCGAACTTAAAAATTGAGAAGATCAGTGGAAAATTAATCAAAGAAAGATACTTGATATTGAAATTTCAAAAAGACGACATTACTAACTAATCCTCTAGCTTGGATCATTGACAGCTTCTGCGCCAGTTTCTTATTCTCCGACTGCGCTTTCACTAAATCGTTCCACCGATCCAAGTGGTCATGACCACGATCACGGCTGGCCATATTTTAAACAGATGCATGATGCCCCCATCGTATACTGGAGCTTTCGAAGCCGACGAAGCTGGCACACCATCGGCTGCAAAGGCGAAAGTTGCATATTTTTACCTGATGATGTGTCTCAAGCGTGGGTTTTGTTCAAAAGGACAACTGATCCAACCCTAAGCGCAAAATACAAACCCGTATTTCTTGGCGGCCCACTCGGGCTCGGGGCAACCGGTGCAACAGACTCGTCCGAAGTGCCACTGCTCGTAACATCGGTCGCGCGCTGCGCTCGACTGGTGCTGGCGCTGGCGCGACTGGACGTACTGCTAGTCGTCGTACTGGTCGTGCTCGTGCTGGTCACGTGCACCGTACTCTCGCTCGGGTTCTCCAGTTCCAATAGACGGTAGGGGGCGCAACTTTTGTAGGTGATTTTGATACGGCATTCGTACTCGCCCGGTTTCGGCGCCGTGATCGTGCGTAGGGGCTGTGTGGAGAGTGAAAGCGCTCGATGTTAGCCAAGGGCGAGAATCCGTTTGGAGATAACTCACCACGTTGGTACCGGAAGTTTTCTCCGTCCAAGAATATTCCACCTTGAACACGTCGTCGAATTCGTTGGCCGGCTCCAGCGTACATTCCAAATCTCCATTGTCCAGACGTTTCGCGACGGCTTTGCCATCTAGAATTATATACCATCGGGATACCGTAAATACACCGTAACAAATGCATACGTGATCCGTATGCATTTGTCAGCACGATTCAGATATTAATAAAGCGCAAACTTACTGAGGACGACCAGTAAATTCCATAGAGCGAATGTTACCGTCTCCATCGGTCCGTGCCCCGGGAAAACTTCTGGAGTGTGTTGAACAAATTGACAATGCAGACCGTACACGGCAGAGGCGCGTTCGAACTTGTCCTCGCTCAACTGCACCTCGAGTTCGCCTTTGTATACATCGCTGCCGCCGGCTTGCAAAATTTGATTCAGTTGTTCACTAATTGGCTCCTGCTGTTGATGATGAACGGGCGAGCCAATTGTGCAAGTAAGGATCGTGGGCGAATCAGGCATATAGATCTTGTAGGCGATATAAACGATACGCACGGTTCTTTGATCCTTCGTCACGAGTACGGGTTCGCCCAGACGAAGCGACACGTTTGATTGGCCGAGATTGGCTCGTGGAATTCTGTCGTCGAAGTCTGCAAACGAACGAGGCACATATGACAGTGCACATCGATCAGTAACCGAATCTGAACCCTTGCGGCGCTTACCGGTCAGTTGCGGTTCGTATCTGTAAGCCCATGCACCAGTATAATTATTCACGCCGCCGCCTGATATGGCGAAGCATAAGTTCTCCGCTTTACTGGGCCACACGCTCGCCATTCCCATGGCCTGGCCCTTTGAAGCAGAATCAATGTCGTAATGGGACACGCACGCATCGCCACCGGGCGTGTAGCCGCACGTGTTCGGACCGTCTTCGGACACGATGCAGAAGCCTTTCTCGTCCGAGCAGCTCGCCATATCTGCCTTCTGACACGTATCACCAGCATTATCGCCTAGAATGCATTCTAGCTCGCAACGGCAAGGCCGCACACTGGCTGGCCCAGGATACTTGCTCAGGCGGCGCCCAACGGCGGGCGTCTACAGTACATTGTGCTATAGGGCGTTTGCCACATAGAAAAAGGTGCCTAATAACTGGCATACCCAACATGAGTTTGCGAGTTGGCGCGCGCAGCAGACACCAAACTGCTGATGAAAAAACGACGTGTATTGACTTCATATTTAGTGCGGCCACAAAAATTCGCGATATTTTCTTTCGTCAAAGTTTAATAAAGCGTGATTAAAAAATTACTTTCTTTAAATTATTACTAATCAGACATAATTTGTTAACTTTTTCATGCTAATTCCAACTTTTCCGTTTCTCCGAAATATTTCCATGGCCGCACATGGTTTGGAGTCAATACACGTCGTTTTGTCATAAGCAGTCCAACTCAAAAATGATTTTTCTGATTCTGCCAAACGCCTTATTGGAAGCCATGTATACCAGAATTCCCAGACGTGGCCTGAGCTCTCATTCATCAGCCTATGCCGCTAGGGTCGCTGCCTTCGGTCGGGAAGGCGCGTGCATTTGTACTTACATAGTTGATAAGCTACGATTATGGCGTCGTGTGTGCCTCGCTTGCTGGTGCACGTGTACTTTCCCCAGACCGTCTCCTTGTTGAAGTTTAAACGCATCCCCCGCTCCTTGTTCTGCGCGCACGTTTGCGTATCCACCGCTTGGCCATTGGGATCCATCAACTTGTATTCGTCATCATCGCCATCGCACACATCATTCGGTTCAACTTTGCAAAAGATCTGAGCTCGCCCGCCTTCGTGCATTAGTTGACTGTGGTAGCCGAACGTGTCATAGAAAGCCACATGCTTTACGGAACCTGGCAGACGTAAGGGAAAGAGCAAAAAATTGCACCACAGCAACAACAGCTCCTCGGTTTCTTGCTTCTTACCACGCTCCCAAGCGGCTCCCGTCATCGTACATTTCGAGGCCAGCACCAATAGTGCTAAACAGCCAAGGCGAGATAAAGGTCGACATTTTTGGAAAGGGAAAAGGTCGCTTTCAGTGGAAAGACAGCTTTCATCATCGACGGGCATCACTCACCCCCCTCTCCGAGTTAGCCACACTCGAGAAGTGTCTGCCTGGCTTTGTCCTTTGTACTAATCAGTGGTGCTTGCTTTTCTTTGCTGAACAGTCCGTTTCTGTCCTTTTTTACGTCCAACAAGAAAGCCCCCTGACTATTCCTACTACTCGGACAATGCGCGCATTTTGGCTCTTGGTGTTCATACCGCTTGTTCAGTCTCAAATCAGTAAGCGCGATGGAACTGTTTTACTTCGTTTATTTACAGGCAATACCAGTGCCATTATTTTTTAAATGATCTGGGCCTCCTTTTAGTTCTCGATGTACAAAAATGTTCGAAGGAGGATGCGTACGTATTCAAATGTACTGTCGACAGTATTGGATTGTGCGAGGAGCACAGTTTTCTACAGCTCGCTCAAGTCAGTCCCATCATGGTTCTTTATGAGCCACAAACGTGCTCGGCTGGCGAACGAATTATGGCGTATTGGAAAATCAACACCCAGAATGCGACCGATAGTAAATTTATGTGTCAATACAAACGCATGGTTTCGATCGCGGATCGCGCGCATTTTTCACACTCCGGACAGTATTCGAGTGAGTGAAGTATAGTTGATTTCATCCCAACTTCCAAGCATGACCTCATTGATTAAGAGTAGCCCCGATATCAATTAAGAGTAGCCCCATAACCCTGCTAGAAGCAACGGAAAATGGTTTCATTGTTTAACCATAGCCAACCCATCGGTGAAGCCAAGTAAGGAAGCAGCTACTTTCAGCAAGAAAGGGGCATGACTCACCCAGGACTCAAACCATGGGCCTCTATATTACTTGTCTAGTGTGCAAAGATCGTATAGTCCGGTTTCATGCTCGGGTGAGCCAGCACGAGGTGAGCCATTGGTGTATAGTCCGATTTCGTGCTCGCCGACATTGCATTTGATAGGAGACTCGCGCCATTGGCTGGCACAGGAGATCGG
>JAQGCW010000118.1:0-16174 GCA_034700065.1 Mesodorylaimus bastiani | reverse complement strand
GAACGGGACGCAGAAAGTGAAAGTAAGAGAGGATCATGCGGACAAGTGTATGACTCCGGTGAACTTCTTCTGATTGTGTTACGATGTGTGAAAGGAAAGCCATCACGAGCAGAAACAGCACTCTGTAAGCTAGCTCAAATACGGTTATTTGTGAGTAGTCATTCCCTCTGATGGCCCTGCACTGCACAATTTTCCGCTCATAGGTCACTCAATATATCATCATGTTTGTCTCATTGAACCAATCAACGAACAATCACTGCTGCATTTCGGATCAGCCCGCCTGTAGCTGAAAGTTCATACTTTGACATATTTGAATTGTGCGCCATGTGAGGTGTGAAAATGGAGTGATGTCTGCAGGCGTGCCGATTCGAGGATCTCATCTGGGATTCACCCGCGATCTTCTCCAGTCTCTCTTCTGAATTTTGCAAAATGATCAATTCGAAAAGCTATCATTCACAATGGTCTTTATCCCGCCGTGGATGCTCGATTTGCACCAAGGTCGATCAGCTTTCCCAGAATGGATTCACTGAACAAACTGCAAGACGTCTTGTAATGTCGTGACTTCCAAGATGTGCATGCTGTAAAGCCTCATTACAGCGTGTGCGTGCTGTTTTGCTGCATGGTGCATTCAACCTGTGCTGTGATCTGGTCTGTTCTGCGTGTGAGTGCATGATGTATCTTGACAACATGTGCATGCTGTATTGCCACTTTACAGCGTGTGCATACTGTATGTCACTCTTGGCTCTAAGCGCCTCCCGGACTTCATGCTACCTATCAATTCTTTCAAAGGTCAAGCGCTCTCACTCACACTCTTCGGACATCATCGTTTCTTATCTTCTTTACCCGTCGCAGAAGACGTCGATATAAAACGCAAAACAAATCTCAACGATCAAATAGCAACACAGCATATCTAATCATCCAAAACAAAATTCCTGGCTCTCGGTTATCTACTTACAGATTTCGAAAAAAGACACAATCTACCACTCAATTGCAAAACGCAGAAAAGTTATTTACATAACACTTTGAAACTACTCACCAAATCTTATGCAAAATTTTACATTGTACTACTCCGATTAAAACAAACCTGCATCAAAAAACATTCCTTAAAAATCTAAAAACTCAATAAGAACATCAAGGCGCATTTTAAGATCGGGCGAATTGAGAAGAAAAAAAACGAAAAAACAAACAAAAAAAGAAACATGCAGTCTCACGATCGACTCATTCAAACATTCCAAACGTCCGGATCCTCGTCGGAGTAGAGGGGCACCGATGTGATGGCCTTGTTCTTGAGGCTGAAGTGAGCCACCAAGCACGCCAATTCCTTCCTCGAGTTCGGATGTCGAGCGCGGACGATCGCTTTGTATTCGCCCTGAAAATAAGAAAAAATAGGATCTTTTTAGAATGCTGGCTGATTGTCGGGCAATTGGTTTTTAGGAAAGGACTAGTGCGCAGTAATTGATGGCATTTGAGGTACGTGTCATTTGAGAAATAAGTGTGCTGAAACAATATATTTATGTGCTCATGTAAAGATTATGCTTATCTACTCAAGCAAGTTCGTGCTACTTACAGTATGTATCATCCATCCATCCATATTTTATTCACGTCCAAACGCTAATGCGCACTCAATGGGACGGAAACAAAAACAAAATGTATGCAACTGTGCTAATCGTAAGAACTACTGAACATAACGCATCACTACAGGGATCACAGGAAACCAACCGGCAGATATGAACTTATTTTACAAGTGCTCTCAGGGCCTGCAGATTTGTAACTCTGCTTCTACGTCATCAACGACTACAGGAGGTCAGATCTCAGATCAGATCAGATCTGCTTCGCTTGCTTTGTGCGTTTAAGTCCATTGTTCAAATATTTGACGGTGGAGAGCATATAGACGCTGAAACGGACACTGCGAGAATGCCACAACACAGCAAGGGATTTGGCAATCAGATGCACATGAGGGCCGAATGCATCTCATTGCCACGTCACACATTTTTGCATTGTGGAGCTCACAGGTTCACAGTGTCAGGTTCACAGGTCCACAGTGTTACAGCACGCTGTGTGACTATGGTCTCCTCAACATATTCGTGGATTGGGCATTTAAGCTTATAAGACACAGATGGCTCATTGTGCTGCTGATCCCTAAAGCCAATGATTGCTTGGAAGACAGGTTACAGACAAAGTATGCTGTGGGATCAACTTTCGAATTTCGCGATGAGATTTGGTGTAAAGGACGAGGAACAACAGAGAAACAATCCTTCAAAATTTAATGAAATTCTGTCCAAACCGTCAAAGGCGGCAGCGTTGCAAAGTTTCTATCAGGGGGAATGCTCAAGTTTGGTTGCTTCTGTGCCAAGAAGGCGGGAACTCAAATACTATATTTGCGTTATCGGTTTAGAAAGTGGTGAATAGGGAACATGAAGATGCAAAGATCAATAATCCCTCAGAAAACTTGATAAGTAATTGCATTGCATATGGCTTCCAATTTGAATTCCCGCCTTTTAGACATAGAAACTACCAAACCTGAGCATTCCACCTTTGGAAAATTTGAAACACTGCAGTTTTTGACGGCGTGGATAACATTTCGTGAAATTTTGAGGCATTGTTTTTCTGTTGGTCCTCTACCTTTACAGAAAATCTATGATTCTACCCTATCTGCCAAAGTTTTCGCTTATGCGTATGCCGTGCATCTGCAATTTCACAGTTCGAAGAAGCCAGAATTGAAAGTGTCCCACTTCACTCAATTATGGTATTCTAACCTGTGCGCCCAAATCTGTGTTTTTCTCACTGTATTCCAAAGCCAAAAAGGACAAAAAAAAAACCAAAACGACCACTCACCTCGAGCATTTGTGAATACAAGGCGTTATCCGGATCGGGGATCAAGAACTTTTGATCGATGTTGTGGAATCCGGGCGTGATCGGACATCCGAAAACGTCTTGCGTCAACGTGCAAACGCTGAGCTTCTTGTATCGACTGAAAAGGAAAAAAATTGTATGCGAGCTTTGGCGTCATCAATCTGCAGGTTTTCGTCATCTGAAAAAATCAGGACAGGGACCATTCTTCGCGTCGATGATCAGTCATCCTTACTTACCAAGATCCGTAATCCTTGAAACAAGGCATTCGCATCCAAGTCGAGCCGAAATATTTCTTCTTCAAAACCAACTTCACATCGACGGAATTCGGCAATTTGCGCGTGATGTTGGCTTTGATGCGCAAATCCAAAAGACCGGGGATTTGAATCGGAATCGGCTTTACGGATAATTGTTCGAATCGAATGGCACGATTGGGCTTGCCTGAAATGGATACAAACGATTTTCAAATTCCATGTTATAACAAGGATTGAACAAATCTCAGTTTTGGCGGGAATCACGAAATTTGAATTTTGAGTTCTACCGGAAACCTTTGAAATTTTAAATTTTAGTGGGAATCCTTAAAAAAAGCCTGTTGCAAAATTTGAATCTCCTTCCGCCATGATGCAAAAATGATATGCACATTTTCCCACTCTCAAAAAACGGCTGCTATCCCTTTTCTTGCTTGAGAAAGCAATATAGCCGTCTCTCCACTGCAATTCCTACCACACCCCGTCTCGCCAAATGGGAACCCCACCCTTCCAACATTGAGCACCCGGCGGCCCTCATAACCCAGATAAAAAAATGACTCAAACAAAACACCTGCCCGAAGGCGTCCTCCCTTCGCTTTGACGTTTCCTTTCTCACAAAAACTGATTATAAACTTTTCAAATAAAAACCTCTTTTCAATAGACTAAACTGGAGGATTTGAAAAATTGAACTTCGTTGGTGGCCAGGCAGGCAGGAAGTCAACTGGAAGTTTCTACTCCGATGTAAGATTGGATTGGATTAGCTGGGGACCACACAGGAGGATGCACTGGAGTGGATTTGGTATCTCTAGTAGGTACTTCCTGTCTGCACAGGTGTGTACTTCTAGCAGGAGAACTCACGCTCGAGCTCCTTGAACCCTTACTTCGCACCTCCAGTTCTGTTCCACATTTCTACGACCATCTAAACTGTTTCTTAAGGTTCCAAAACCCAGCCGAAAGAAAATCTCAAGAGCCTTCGCCATGAAAAACTCGGTCAGACTTTACGCGCAATGAAAAAGTGATGAGGCGCGAAATCGAATTTGACTAGACTTCGACCCCTTGGAATTGGGGCTCCTCTCTCTCTCGTCTACTCCTGGCCTACCTACTGGCATAAAGAATAATCTCTCATATCGCCAGATGATATTTCAAGCGCGCCAGGACCACACGCGTCGGGCGGCGAAGATGAAAAATTTGCAATAAAACTTGGATCGAGAAAGAGAAGCGCGACAATCGAGAAATAGAGAAAAGTGACTACTCCTGTCTGCACAGCACGTGTCAAACACGCGACCTCGAGGCCAGACGGACGGCATTTGAGGAAAATTCAATGGAAACGGAGTCAAGGACGAGTGAGGATGGAGTACTGTAAATGAGGGAAAGCTGAGGTCGAAATTTGGACAAAAGTAAAACTCTTCGGAAACTGAAGCAAGATCAAAACGGGGCGTCAACTTTTTTAAACATGAAAGGCCCTGCTGCGGAATGTAGAATTCAAATTTGGCGCCAATCCAACAAGAACACATCTATCAAAAACCCCAAAAGCACAAACTGGCCACTCACCGCAATCCTTGTATCGCAATCTCGTGACCTCGCGCTTCTTTCGTCCTCCGATTCCAGCCGCGTTCGGTTGATCTCGATCCAAACCGGTCATCCAATCTCCAGCATCATCGGAATCGATGGCCAATCGTTCGACTTCCGGCGAAGTGTCCCTTCGAATCGTGATCGACGCGTGATGACCACCATCTTGATCCGACGACGAATCCGAACTGACAACGGGCACCGCGGAGACTCGTCGAAGAATGGACGCCGAAATCAATATCGTGATCAAGAGCATGAATCGAGGAGAAGGCAAAAATCGTAATACTTCCATCGCGATCAATCGATTTGGATAAGGCGTTGATGAATAAAGAGTTCAACAAGCAATCCAAACGAGTCCGAAGCAAAATAAACGACGAAATCACTCGAAAAATCAACAACGAATCAAGAATCAGTCAGTCAATCGATCGATGAAAAATCCAAAACGTTCGAAATCGAAATCCGTACAAATCGGCCACAAAATCCACGAAAATTCTCACTCCCGAACTTGTTGCTAAATCTCACCACTCGACGAAATGATCGAATCTCTGACTGAAAAGTAGACAAATCTTTCAATTCCCAACAGAGAGAGAGAGACGAGTGGAGTCGCGAGCCGCGCATTCGGACATTGGTCAACTCAACCCACCCGACCGACCGACCGCCTCGAGGGAATTCGAGAAAGAGGATGGACCACCCGCGTAGTGCCCGCCCATCTACGTCCAATGTCCGTCCTATCAATCAAATGGCGTATTCGATTCCCCTCCGCACAGCGAATGGAATACCTGCGCGTAATTCGGAGTGGGCGGGCGGATATCTAGGTAAGAAGGGGAACGCGAGCAGCGAGAGTGAGTTGGCCACGCGGCGGCCGCCCAGGCCTCGCCCCGAGGGAATGGACCTCGGGAGAGCGCGCGCGCCACACGCGGGTCTCCGGGGAGGCGGAGTCTCCCAGGGGACCGCGGGATGGGGTGGGATGGGGGCGAGAGTATTCCCGCCAGGGCACGATGCCAGCACTGGCGGGCGAGGACCACCCAGACGATGATGATGGGACCCTGGAGGGCCTCAGCTGTATAAACATTGGTGGAGGGGTGGAATTCTTCGATGATGAATATGAATTATTGGAGAGGCAAAGATTAATTTCTTGAGGAGAATCGGAAGGAAAAGTCAAATCAGTTTGAACAGTGGTGATTGAAAGCGGTTCTTGAATGAAGATGATTCAAGCTTGGCTGCCTCTGAACCTTTCAAGTTTTGCACCTCTAGCAATCAGTAGTCTTTGAAAACACTGACGTAAGTCAAGAAAGCTTATCCATCCATCCATACAAAAAAAGCAAGCAAAGAGCAACAAGGTCCATCCGTTTTGTGTCATGATGACTCCAAACGTTTGGGATTCCATAAGGCAGCATCTTTTGGAATCCATATGCACTGCTAAAGCCCAATTAGGTATGTTCTGCCTGTTGCAATCTAACTTGGCAAGCAATCAACTGACCAAACTCATCGGGCTGGATTTCCCACGCGCAAGAGTATTACCCACTATCCAGCCAAAAAAAAGAGCAGCCGGAAAGGCCTCTATGCAGCTCTTGGCAATGGGCCACAACGAACCGCTCTAAAGATCCAAGAAATTTCAAGGAATTCCTTGAATGAGATTCCTTCAGCTTTCAAAAACAGCCAAGACTTACAGCCAAGCCAGGACGAAACACCTAACCGCCTGCCCAAAACTAAAAGCATTACCAAATATGGACAATAGGACCCTCCCACATTGCATTCTTCGGAAGGATGGGAGCCCAAATAAGGAAAGGATGGACTCATCCTCCCATCATATCCTCAACAAACCGATCGGAGCCAAAGAGCAACATGGCCCACCCTGCCGCCCGTCTTCCCACAATCCACTGCCATCGACGAATGCCAATGTGGAGGCGAGCGAGATCTCGAGCGAGAGGTGCCTCTCTGTCGGGGCACGTGGTGGCCAGCTTATAATGACGGCCCACGCGTGTCGTCTATTCGTTCGATATAAATGTTGGCGTATCACCACGGGGTCGATGCGAGGGGCGAGGGCGCTCCCTCCCTCCTCGACGAGGCCAAAGTGGCGATATCCAAACTATTGGGGGGCGCCAAAAGAGAAAACAGCTCTCCTGGGCGCTCGCCGGCGTGGCAGCACCACCGCGCGATCAGATTGTGGCCGATCGACGAGCGGCGGTGAGGTTTTTGTGCCTCGAGCCAAACGGGACCACCCCGGCGAACTTTGGACAGGGGGAACTCACTCACCCGCGGGGAGATAAATGTCTCCGAGAAGTTAGAAAGTGAGTGTAAAAAGGCGAAAAAGCTTTTTGGAAGGGTTTTTTGATTAGGGAAAGAAATCTGATGCGAAGCAATTTGTCTCATGTCAGAGGGAGAAAGGGCAAAAGGGGGCTTTTGTGGGTGGATTGTGGAGGTTCCTAGTTGCAACTTTGATGGAGACATATTGCACAATGCATTTGGACTGATGATCATTCAGATGAAGCCGCTCGGGAACGCTTTCAGGAGGTTTCCTGAATCATCCCGGGTGTCACCAGCAGGAACTCCTGTCTCTCCTTTGACAGGACCCACGTCCAGTCGCCTCATTCGTCCAGAACTCAAAAGTTCCCACCTCCTGGGTGGCCTCCCTCCGTGAGTTCAATCTTCCGTTCAATCATCTTTTTATCCTGGTGCTTTCCTTTTGGCCCTCACTCATTTCATCGGTTAAAAACTTTTCATTTTGGCAGCTGCCGCGGTTTGGCATTCGATTAGCTGACCGTACGTCGCCCGGTTATTTATGACCGACGGCGGCCCCCCTACCCGCCCGAGGGTAGGGAGGGGGCTGCTCGGCGGGCGACATTTGAGTGCATTGGGAGGAAGGGAGGGAGAGCGATGGAAAGTTTATGTATCGATAGACGCCGATCGGCGGGCGGCGCGAAATGACAAGTGGGCAAAAGTGCTTGTTTTCAATTTTATCATCGGCAGACTGGAAGAAAAGTGGTCTCAGCTTTTCTCCCGTGGGGACTCTAAAAGGGTGGGTGGGCCCTCCCGTTGGTCTTTTGAGGTTTTGATTATCCGAAATGACAAGCGGGAGGGCACTGTATTTACTAAAATTGAGGTATACAACAGTACATATATCGTACAGTAAGAAAATCTGGACACCCTCGGACCACCCAGGAGCAAATGGATTACCTCGTGCGCCCTCGGTTCGAAGCGCCATTCGGTCTCCCTCGGGGGCTGCGCAAATTTCTCGTCAGCCAGACACCCCCGCGCCAATATTCAATGAACTCCTTCGACGAGCAAAGAATATTCAATCCAATCGCAATCCGCAAATAGTGGCCATAATGCAAATAAAATGAGCAAAGATCGACACCCCCAGTGCTGTGTCAATCGCCTTGTGAATGACCCGGCAAACGTGGGTAATAATCGGGCTGGGAATGAGGAGAGGAGGAAGGAAGGAAGAGAGGACACACAGGTGCTGTTGACATAACCGAATATGGACATATCGGCAAATATGGCGTGGCAGACTGGGTGGCGCGCGGGGGTGCAAGAGGTGGAGGTGTGTGCGAATGAGTAGGTGGCCGAATGGATTTGGCGATAGGCACAGTGCCAGGCTTAGGAAAGATTGGGAAAGAGATCCTGCATGTACGTTGCATTTCAAAAACCTGCTTCCTGGACATGCTGTCAAACAGATGCAAAGATTTTCGTATTATCAATTTCAATCAAGATCGAGAATTCCCATAGGAGAAAAGCGCATAATCTTCAACTGATCTCACGCCTTATGCACATCATATCTTATTTCCACGCGCATCCACGCCGACTTCACGTCTTCCAACGTCCAAAGATGTCACCACATTTCTTCAGGCACTCGCCTCTCTGCCGGTCTGCTTCCGTTATTGGGCCATGAGTTTCTCCACCGCCGCCTTGTCCAACTCGACCATGACTTTCGTCGCCTTGTCCCACTCGACCAACTCGGGGGTGTGACGCAGCTTGCTCACGGTTTTGCGGTTCAACAAAATTGTGACCAGTGGCGCTTTTGCAGGTGAACAACGTTAGGATGACGAACGTTAGAAAAGCAGAGTACATCATTTTTCGTTGACTGACGACTGCTCAGGTGAAAAAATTTAAAAATACAGTGTTCGAAACAGATCCCGTTTCAATATCCGAAAGAATTTAGGCCACTTTATGCGGGATCAGGGACAAAAGGAGCCGTCAGCAGATTCCTCGCCGGATAGACTGCTTTATGCAGACCTCGAGACGAAGTCACCATCGCATCACTTGGCTGAAAACTCGATCGTGCAGCTAGATTGATTCTTTGTGTTTGAAAACATATTTCTTTGTCACCCAAGACCTATTCCTAGTTTTTTCTCGTCTTTCCGCAAAGAACGGCTGGTAAAAAATCGTCAAAAGCTATGAATTGTTTCACAACTACCGCCATTTTGCTCATCATATTGTTCACAACGGTTCGATCGGGCGGCATCCAACAAGGTCAAACTCCCGGCGAGGTGCCACGGGGCGAGGTGATCCAACCGGTAGTAGCCAGTGGAGGTAGAGGAAAGAAGAGAAAGGGAGGTCAAGCGGCCACCGCTGTCACATTGACCGCCAACCAGCAATGGCAACGAGCACGGTACAGGCAATGCATGAGGCAGTGTCCGACATTGACGAAAGACCCCATCAGTGGTGTTAAAGGATAGCCGCCGATGGATCCGATGGCATGGTTGCTGCGATTGGTGGAGGTGAAGAAATGAGCGGAAAAATGAGATTGGGCATCGATGCACAGCTTGTGACAAATGATCTTATCATTTAGCAGTGTCTTTTTTTGCTTGGATCTAATTGGGGCTGGGTATAAAATATTTGGAATTCGATCGCGCTAAGGTTTTGTCAGTGAACTTCAGTTTAACACAGAAGTGAAGTTCGTGTTGCGTACCTGCTACATGCTGGTATGTTTTTTTCAGCAAAGTGCTGCAAAAAATCCCATTTATATATGCTCATAGGCACGGAAAATTCAAAATGTTATCACAGGTGCAAGAAGTTTCTCCTGATTTTCGATCAAATTTTTCACGGATCATAGATATTAGCGATTATTTATCGTACTGATCACTTAAAAAATCACTGATCGATCAGTACAGAATCATACCCCTGCAGTGTATAAGCATGGTGCGAAAAGACCCAGGAGACTTATTCGAGGTGACACATTATCGAGGTTTTACGGTAGATGAAAAGCAGAAAAACACAAGAGCAGTAGTGTCATACGCACCTCCAGTTTCAACATCCAGGAACTTCATCTCCATTTCATTCATCATGCCAGGCTAGTCGCATAAGGCGTCGTCAGCAGATTCCTCCTCGTCGGATTACCTGCTTATGCAATGCCTTGGTGCCTCGAGATGAAAGTCTCTTTCACACATAATTTCGCTGAAAACAGATCGTGCAGCTTGAATGCTTCTTGTGATTGAAAAAGCATTCCTTGACTGCGTCTTCCTGCATTATGCGCCAAACTAACCAACTTTGACTTGATCGTCTGAACTGATTCTTTTTATGAAAGACTTGTTGAAAGTGCGTCAAATTGGCCCGATTTCGAATCTCCCGCCAAAGGCTGTTATAGCAAAATAAACATAATGGTTTCACGCGTTGTTTTTCGTTCAGTACATATAGAATGCTGACTTGCACGCTTTTTTCAAAGAGTGAATCTTGCCTACTCGGAAAACGATATCTTGAAGAGAGGCAGATGTGTGCCTGCAAATGCTTATATGCGAAAAGTAGCTACGTGTCTGTAATCTTCAGCAGAACCCAAAACCAATTTGATTCTATTTCAATCACAATTCAGCGTATATTGCATTATGTCCCAACCCAGAATAACAAGCTTTCAAAACCTCAGAATCACAAGCAATCGTGATTAAATGAAAACAACTTTTTATCACCATGACTCTTTCATTACTCCATCGCATCAGGCTGATTATCCCATTTGGATATTGCCCGGATGCTTGTTGTGTTCATCCCAATTGATGGGGCCCGGAGGTTCGGTTATGTCGTTCCAGCGGTAAGAACGCCGATTGAGAGGCCCCGCTGTGGCAATAGTTATGGGCACGTTTCCTCGCCTCTCCAGATTCACGTTCAATCCGCCACTCGGATATTTTTGGCGATCGACATTGTGACCGAAGCAAGGTGTAATGAGAATGGTCAGGACGAGGAGTTGAGTCAGAAAACGCATGATGCTCATTGTACAGTATAAACTGACAAAGTTTGAAAAGACGTCTGGATGAGTGCACTTGGATGATGGAATGTTTCCGGAAAATGTTCGTGCGACAGAATGTTTGAGCCTTGCGCACTTTGGACTTAAAATGTGGAATAAAACGAGTTTATTTTCCGGCGTTAAGGCGGCCTCATGATCGCCTTTTATTCTAGTCCTGCCCTACTTTGATTCCTTGTCGCAAAGAAACGTGCTCAGTGACATAAGCGACTGACAATGTCGCTGCATTTTGGATTTGGAGCGCATGACTCAGAATGGTGAACCTCGGTGTTAGCAAGTTCCCTGCAATGACATGTACTTTGTGCTTTACAGCTGCACTGCAATGTGCGAGTATTGCAGCTCAAGGGGCCTCTAGCAGCGCTATGCCGCGTTGGCACTTCAGCGCCTCACTTCGGCGCTTTCTGAACCTGTTGCATGGTGCACCGCAGACAATCGTAAACTAGCTGCAGGAATCTGCACTTGCATCGGAAGGCCCATCTGCTGTACTTAAATGAATTCCGCCCGCCGATTCACTTTTTCTTGGTGATAATCCAAGATCATACAATGAGTTCCAAGTGAAGTTCCGGTTTCCTGAAGTTTCCTGACATTTCCTGAGATTCCTATTTACATTTCTTGTTTACTTTCCGTTTTCTATTCGGCTGGTAATGTAAGATTAGCTTTTGAATTTCCCGCCCTTTCGTCAAAGGAACAATTCGATTTGCTCAATATCCTGTGCAAAGTTTGAAAAGCTGCTATTTTTGACCGGTTGGGCGAAATTATCGTGAAATTTCTGACGATGGATCGATGGAATGCCAATCAATAAGGTCGCTATTGCTCTAATTAAAATTTCCCCTTGCGAGCGTTGCATAGAGTAATTCAGCGCCGTTCAGGAAATATCAAGCCCGTTGAATTTCGGTTTTGTGTGGAATTTAGAAGTCTCGTAAATCTAACCCACCAATGTAACGATGCAAGTAGAAGGCGCCTTCACTCGAACCGTAGTTGCACAGAATCTCTGTTCTCTTTCTCAAATCCGTTGACAACAGCCTTCGAATTGCATCCATTTCTGGGTTCGTCGGATGCTGCGTGGATCCCGCAATCGGTCTTCCGTACTGTCTGTTTGAAACCCTACATGCAACTTCCCATGTACAGTATCATAAGCTGACAGCTTGCAGCCCACTTTACTCTCAACAAAAAATGCTGTTGCAGAATTCAAAAATATAGCGTACGTATATCAGAATGAATTCAATATCCATTTTACCGTGTCCTGATCATTAGATGCAAGCACAAAGTGTGAGTTTACGTGGCATACTACCCGTAGAACGAAAAAGAAGAAATGCAGACTCCTCAATTTTTTTAAAGAAACGGGTCTTCGTTTCTTTTTGTGACCTTCTTACATGGAATACTACTTGTCGTTATCAATAATTTTCGTTTTGTTCCTGAATGTCTTTGGAAATGTACCAGGTACGAAATTTTTACATTCATTACAATCTCGCCGTTGTTTCTTTCCTCAGTTTCCTGTCTATTCAGAGATCACATACGACTGGGAAAGTTTGACCGACACATTGGCTGACATAAGCTACCACAGAACACCCGATCACAATGAAATCACTGTCGGCTGCCATCTCCCGAAAAAACAACAATGTTACCCCAAAAGTCATTTGGAATTGTACTTCAACGGTACGGATATTATCCTTGGACGAGAAGATTGTGTGAAATTTATGCAAGTTCACTTTGGTTTTTTTTTTTCACGGAGCAGCCTTCGGGATGTCGGCATTTTCCTTCTCATCTCTTACAGGAAGAAGGGAGGCGTAGAGTTCAAAGTGCCAGTAAACGATAAGCGAATATTAAACAAGTTACGATGCAGATACGTCAATGGCTCCGCGGTGCACTCATCGGAGATATTGATCTTGCCGTACCTGCATTGTAAGACCATCTAATTTTTAAACGGGTATCAACCAGGACTGCTAGCGCGCGCCAGCAGACATTTCTAATTTTCAAGAAAGCGTGATTTGTATCCCTAGTCACCAGCCGACTGGCGTCAGCGCTCACAATTTCATGTAAAATCGATGAAGGCAGTTAGTTGCCTACTTATTATCCTATTGGAGGTTTGTCTGCTGGCGCGCGCTAGCAGTCCTGTTTGATGCCCCTATAAAATAACATAAGTTCATGCAAAACGTTTAACTTTGGGGGTTTTTTAAGGCCCGAAGGGAAGCTCGGATTGTAACGACAGTAAATGTTCCATGGAAGGATTCGAAACAAAATTCTGCCTTTGGATGGCGAATGGTACGAAATCGTGCCAAGAGAAGTTCGATAAAGACTGGTGTCATGCGGATGGAGGGTCGAGTAAAACAGTCCACCGTTACTGTCCAGTTAACCGTCTTGGGACATGTGCAGCCGTAGCCGAAAATTCGACCGCTGTATGGTACAGAACGGAAGCTTCGAAATCATGCTTGCCAGGTAAAGTATATGAGGAAATGGCGACTCATGATCAAAGGGATACGTAACAAGGTTCAGGAAAAGCCACTGCTCTTGGCTGGTGGAAGCCGGAGACGGAAAGCCTTTGCATTTTAGTTTCTTCTCCTCCGCTCACCTACAACCAGAAGCCATTGGTGCACGGAGAATCGGTTATCGTGGACCCACCCAACGACGATTTCTTCCGATTCGATTGTCCAGAAAACACCTCCTTTTTCGGGGTTCGTGTGGGCTTTCTTCACGCAGGATTCAAGTTCGAAGCTGATGAATGTAAAGGCCATTTGTACCTGATGATCCCGAAAGCTTTGTTCGAGGTCGAGATCTGGACTGTTGCTGCTGGGGATGCAAAAATTGATGTTATTGCGATCAGACTTGGTATTAAGTGCTTTCGTTTGGCCAAACAAGTATCATTTCACACCCCTTCCTAACATATGCTTCATCTATGTGTTACAGGATGGGTCACACTCACGGCGATCAAAGTTCCACATGAACAAAATCGACTGGAATGCGCCCTGGGCCCTCGCGACTTCGCTTTCGAAGGGCTCGACCGAATGAAATTGACCCATTGGTGGACGAAAATAAACGACAACGACACGCGAATTCAGGTATGCAAATGCTAAGATGGCGTTTTTTCGTCAACCATTGCTCTCGTAATATCCAGCCTGGTAATCCTGATCATAATAGCTAATAAACTAATAAGTAATCTGAGCGAAATAGATGGCTCATTTCGAACTTTCACAGGTGGCCGTCCAAGCGGGCACCCGCTCCTTGTATCAAAATCTGGTTAGCTGGTACATGAACATCCCCGAAGAAAGCGGCGGTGAGGCATATCAATGCCACATCGAAATTCAGTACAAAACTTGCACGCCTTACTTTGAAATTAACTACCCGGTTAGCAGCAATATACTTCCTATTGCACCGCGTCTCACTGAACGTCCATCGATCGAGGATCGCACTAAAGACACCGGTGAAAACGGTGGGGCACCGCCTGCAGCTCTTAATGGTAAGGATTTCGCCCTTGTTGAAACTTCTGTGATCAATTTCAGTGATCTGTCTCTTTTATTTTAAAAGGATCGGATCTGAAATTTACCTTCGGCCTGATCGGATTCGCAGTTGGACGTTTGTACGGACTGTTCAATTTATGGTAGGAGTTTCCACGCGCGACCCTTACCGTCATAATCCGTAGAGAAAAAGCGCATGTCCAATATATCTGATACGTTTTATTAATAAGAAATCGATAAGAATAAATACAAGACCTGAGTTGCCACAGGAACTAATTTGTATCGTCATAAAATGAAATACGTTTTTTTTATTTTGTCCTTGACTCATAATTTTTGCCGGGTTAAGTAATGAACTCTGATTCATGAGCCTTTTATGGTATGAAACCGTCCTCTTGCTCAAAAGGTGTCCTTGCCATTTGATTGCAATCTCTCGTGTTCTCGCAGAATTATTACACCTTTTAAATTTCGGTCTTGGCAAATATAATAACAGGAAACAGCTCGCAATTCACATTTCGCAGCCACAGAGATTTATTACACCGGGTTCACTAATCCAGTTGTACAGTAAATATAATATAAAATATATTTATGTGCAGGTTTCTCACATACAGTACACCTAATACATATAGTACACTGATAACAACTTCATCAGTTCTAACCATAAGTTTCTTGCTATGCATCATCACTACAACAATAAGCAGTGTAGTTGGACTAAGCGAAACCGAATCACAATGCTGTAAATCTACTGAACTTTGCCAACGATATTCATTCGCTCGACGGCCGAATGCAACGTATTGATTTGATCGCGCAATCGATCGGCGGACGTTTGCAAACTCGATACGGTGTCCAGTTTCGTAATGGTCTGCGTGTATGGATCATAGCCGACTGCGAACGGGCGTTTCATGGCTTTGGTGAATTGTCTGGAAAGAAGACGAGAAAGATGCAGAGATTATGTCGAGTTAAAAAGTTGCAGTTCAGTTATAGCCGAGGCTATGATAGTGTTGATCGCTGCACAGAAGGATAAATGAAGAAACGTGAAGGAGAAGGAGACAGAAAAGACAAACGGAAACGAAAAGGAAAGAAAAGGAAAGGAAAGACAAATAGACCGAAATAAACGAGCAGCAGAAAGACAGAGAACAAAAGGAAAGAAAGGACGAACAAAAGCAACAGCAAAAACAAAACAGAAAAAGGTAAAGCAAGACGTAAGAAAAAGTAAAAGGATGCAGGAAAAGAACAGAAGAAAAGCAATAGCAAGACGACAAAAAGTAAACGGACGGATGAATAAGGAAAGGCAAAAGAAAAAAGGAATAAGGACACAGGAGAAAAGAAAAGGGAAAAGGAGAACAGGATTTTGAACCACATACCCCGATGTGTTCTATACTGGCACATGAGGATGAAAACCCTTACCTCAACTTGGTCATAGCATCTTCGATGGATTCGGAAACGAAGTACAACGGTTGATACGTTTCATCTTGATACGCGGTAACAGCTGTCTTCTCCGGATCGAACGGTTCTCTTCTGGGAACATCCGACAGAGCGTGCTGAAACAGCGGCGTCCAGAATGTCATCGACAGAATCATAACTCACATTGTCAGTTGTCAGTGGTCAAAAGATCTATCTTACCTGAAGCTCACCATATGCCGACAGCAAGCCAGCTCCGTAAGCTCGAATTTCGCCGTTTTCTTTGCACAATCCGAACTCCACTGTGAACCAATATAACTGAAAATAAGGCTCCATCAAATGTAATGTAAGATGATGGCCAAGGTGCAGGTCCGCAGTCATATTCAGATTCAGATGAACAGCACAGCTGTGATGCACTGGACCTG
>JAQGCW010000117.1:0-16180 GCA_034700065.1 Mesodorylaimus bastiani | reverse complement strand
ATCCGCATGATAAGACGCGGGAGCTTAGAAGCTGAAAATCACTCTGGCGTAGGAAAATTACCTCGAGCTATAGCGATCCCATGGATTTGATATTTTCTCAGTTCCTTGTTGCCGAAAAAAAACCGAGCTTACAATCGATGACCAGATGTTGTGTGGTGCTAAATTCATTATCGTCGTCGGGCAGCCGTTCCTGACGAACATGGATTGAGGAACGCGAATAAATAATACACTAGACAGTGCGTGGATTCTCGATCGCTGAGCTTATTAGGAATTGCTTGCTTTTCTGTGTCTCTCTTGTAAATCGAGGGATTTCGTGTAATTGAGACTTGACCCATTTTTCTCGATCCAACGAAACGACAGGTTTTGACATTTCTCCAAAATTGATGGCCTGCTTTCGTTGGTCGGATTGGCGGTCATCGATTTCTGGGCTAATAATGAATGTCACGCTCGACACAAGCACCGTCTTTGAAACCATAATGTTTAGGGCGGCGGCATCGATCTCGTCATTGTCCGCACGATTAGGCTCTACACGTTCGGACGTGCTGCCATTGTTCGTACGGACTGTCGGCCAGAACTGCTTCTTCTTGCTTGCCATGCATCTCTCTCTCTCGACCGACGGTTGTCCAATTCGTTCGCTTTTCGAGGCGTTTTTCGAAAGCAAGCCGGGGCCACCTCGGACCGTCTGTCGTGCTCCTCTATTTCTAGTCTCGTCATAGAAAATGCATGGGAAATGCGAACATGCACGCGAGAGAGAGGGGTCTCTCGGCTTTGACCATTGGTTTATTTGCATCATCGGAAACTGGACCGGGGAGGGGGAACCGTGGGCCTGGACCGAGTGCGCATTGATTGCGTGCATTTAGGACGCGCCGTCTGCTTCTAATTATAACGACTGGCGTCCCTAATGCGAAATGAGGGAATAGAGAATGCGCTCTTCCTCCTCCCGGTCCGTCCGTCCGTGGCTGGAAGTAAATAAATGTCGTGCCAGAGAGGTTTTCCACCATCAACTGAACGAACACCATTGTGGGACACGTGCGAGGGCGGAAAGACAAAACCACGAATTGTAAGGAGAGTGTGTGTGCGTGCTTGTATGTAAACACAGGTTTATTTTGATGGCAGTCCTCCTGGTCGCCCCTGTCGGTGGTGAAGATTGTCGAAAGAGACAGGCTGGCTTCACCCGCGGCGAGCGGGCTTGTTTCTCCACGCCGTCTTGGCGGCTATTGGCGTTGGTAAAAAGAGACCGCCGCCCTCGTCGTGATTCGCATCGTTAGTGTCAGTCAGTCAAACGAAATGGCATGGAGAGGGAGGTTCATGTTCGACAGCTGTCTACGAGACGCACCACCACCACGAGGGACGGGTGAAAATCGCTGGACACTCGCCTCCAGCTCCATCCGCACGCTCGAGTGACCATATGGAACAGTTGGGAGGGAAAACGAGGCGGGTCCTCGTTTCGAAACGCAGCAGCAGGTTCAGCCAGAGTGTTTTTAGGTCGCAAGTGAATAGCCGCGGGAGAAAATGATGAGATAAGCATCAAACGATAAGTCTTTTTAACTGCATGAACCCGAAGCATAGGTTCTTAGAAATTTATTGAGTAGGAAAGGGGGAATAAGAAAGAGTAGATTCTATCGGACGGACGGGATTCGCGACCTGCTGATGGCATCTGGCTGGTGGCTCGATCGCGCATCTTCCTCCGAAAGCAAGCTTCTTTCCGCTGCTCTTCTCATCGGCTTACGACATGAGCTAAGCATCAAAAATGGACATGCTCGAAGAAGGTGCGACTGAGGGCGTAGATTGATTGACGTATGGGCTGGCTGATTCATCGGTCCTCCTTTTAAATCTTTTCCGTCCCTCCTCTCCTGCGTCAAGATCTCATTTTATTTTCCTCCTTCTTAAAAGAGACGGTCGCCTTTTTTTCAGTGGAAAATCTAATTCGGGAACATCGATGGAATCAAGGATTGATGCAACATCTGGTGGACGACTACGAAATCGTCTATCCGTTTCAAGTGCGCGATAGGAATCGGGTGGCCATAGATACGAGGAATTACTATTTCACAAATGCGGTAAGTAATGAAGTTACAACAAAATTTTGTGAATTGAAGATGATTTTGACAATTCTCCTTTTTGCAGAGTATTCACTTCGATCGATGCACGTTCGTGATCAAATCGAGTTATAATCGTTTCAAGCTTCATTTGGCTCAAAATAGGTAAGCGAATTAGTTATTCATTCATTTTTTTCTGGTTCTTCCGAAGTTTGATTATGTTTCTTTCAAATGGTTAACTAATTTTATCTCGGATTTTGCATTTCTAGATTGCTTATTCCGCCCGGAGCGACGTTCAAACAAGTTTTCAATACGACGTCCCAGTCGGAAATTCGCGGCGAGGCGGTCGAACATTGTTATTATCAAGGCGAAGTTCATAACGAGGAGACGTCGAAAGTGGCTTTGTCGACGTGCGATGGATTGCGGTAAGTAAGAGCGTTGGTTTCATTGCTTCTTAGCTTTGTTTGTTGAGTACATTTTTATTTGGCTGTTTTTGACTTGGTTTTTATTGATTCGCATCTTCATCTTTCTTCAGCGGCGTCATCATCGCCGGCAATCAAACGTATTTCATTTTACCGCTGCAAGGTGGCGATTTGGGACGCCGACACGCTCATGTGCTTATTCGTGCCAAGCTTCATCAAAAGCTGAATTGCGGTAAGTGGATGTTTTTTGCTTTTCGTATGGGGACTTGAAATACTAATCAATTTTAAAATTTCAGCTGTGAACGGAATGACCGAATGGAGTTTATCATCTAGTCGGAAGCAGTCGGCGAACTTCAATCGAAGGGCAAGTAGACTTTCTGCTTTGATGTTCAGATTTTTCTTTCAATGTTTCTTTTTTCTGTTTCCAGAATCGACGTGATGGTGGTAAAGAGACGAAATTTATCGAATTGGCGATAGTCGCTGATCAGGGTTCGGTAAGTTTCGCTTTCCTTCTAGTAGCCATTGACTTTTGTTCTTGATCGCCTTCGTTCGATTTCAGTTTGTCGATTTGGACGCATCGTTTCCCGCGTTGACGCGTTTCGTTTTGGAAGCGGTGAACGGAATGGATTTGGTAAGTTAGCGTTGCTTTTTTGGTGACTTTTATGTTGTACTAAATTGTCGCTTTCAATTTTTTTGTGCAGATTCTCAGCGATTTGAACACTCGAGTCACGTTGGTCCATTTCGAAGCTTGGCTGTCGAAGAATCCGATCGAAATGAGCGAGGATATAACGCAAACCGTATTGAATTTCGTCAAATTCGCCTCGACCGTATTGTATTCGGATAAAATCGACATGATGATGTTTATGACGTAAGTGCATACTTTTAAACGATTTTGTGACTAGAGTGTTGCGAAATTAGAATGACTAAAAATGATATCTGCTTTCTTTATAGATCGTTAAAATTTTTACGACAAGAATCAGCGTTGGCCATATCGAATAGCGTATGTACGGCGCGAGCGACCGGAGTCGTTTCGGTGAGTTACATTATCCATCGTTTTCTTCTTTTTTATGTTCGATATTTTATATTATGTAATCATCATTCGTTCGAAATTTTTAGAACCCGAACCGTTTCGAGGAACATCAACTGAGCGTGGTAATGGCTCACACGGCCGGCCATATTCTGGGCATAAAGCACGATGGTAAGTAGGCGCGCTTCGTATTTTGGATTGGGGCTCTGTGCGGAAGATTTTTTAATGACTGTTTTATTTTTAGAAGACATCTGCGAATGTCCGGATAAGTTCGGCTGCTTGATGTCGCATTCGATGAGCGGAAAACGGATGCGTTTCGTGCATAAGTTCTCGTCCTGCAATCACGCCGACTATTCGACGACATTGAGCACACACCAGGCTCGTTGCTTATTCAATAAGCCGCTGGAAGTAAGACTCTTGGACGGTTTTTGTTTTCGTGATTGTTGTAATTATAGGATTGCTATTTTTAGGATAATTCGCTGGCCAAATGCGGGAATCGTGTGGTGGACGATGGAGAGCAATGCGATTGCGGTTCGGTGGAGGTAAGTGGAAATCCGGATGGTTTTTGGATTGGAAGAGCCCAAATTTGAATTACTTTCTGTTGCAGGAATGCGATCTGGTGGATTCGTGTTGCGACCCAGTTACGTGCACTCTGCGCGAAGGTGCGGAATGCGGCGCGGGACCTTGTTGTCGCGATTGCAAGGTGAGGGGTTGGTTGTGTCAGTGTTCATTTATCTCAATCAAATTTTCGATCGAACACCTTTTCATTCTCGCAGCTTTTACCGTCGAGTCACGTTTGTCGCGCGGCCGATGACGAATGCGATGTGCCGGAATTCTGCTCGATCAAATCCGGCCAATGCCCGCCAGATGCTCGACGTCTAAACGGCGATATTTGCGAGGACGGGGACGGTTATTGTTACAATGGAAAATGCGCCAGCGCCAAGAAACAATGCTTCGATTTATGGGGTGCAGGTAAGAAGTCGGTTTCGGTGTTTTTCCATTTCGCATCTGTCTCAATTTTACAAACATTTGTATTTTTTAGGCGCCGACCGAGCCGAGGTGGAATGTTTCGAGAAGTTCAATATTTTGGGAATCGACAGTGGACATTGCGGATTCGACGAACGGACCAGACCGAAGCCGTGTTTGACGAAGTAAGTTCATGGTTTTTGTTCTTCTTGAGGAGCCTTTTTAAAGTAATCGGCCGTCGTGTTTTCAGGAATGTCATGTGCGGCTTGGTGCATTGTAAAGGCGGCTTGGACGCGCCGCCAGTGCCATCGTATTACAAAACAGAATTCGCTTTGATGGGGAAACAGTTCGAGTGCAAGTAAGTTGTTGTTTTGGCATTCCATTTGGTCATAAACTCTCATTGGTTTCTTCTTCCATTTTCAGAACTGTCAACTCTGGTACGAACACGACCTACGCTCCGGCGATGATCAAGGACGGGACCAAATGTGGTGCTAATCGAGTAAGTGCTCTCGTGTTGGTCAATTGTTTCGTGTTTTTTCTTTTTTTAACTTTTTATTTTATTCAGGTTTGCCTGGACCGTGCGTGTGTCGATGTAACGAACATTCTCGTCGAAGCCGAATGCCCGACCAATAACGTGGCGCTGCCTTGTTCTGGACACGGGGTAAGCTCTTTTCCATTTTTGTCTTTCCTTCATTCATTCAAAACCCATGATATTCTCACATTTTTTTCTCAGATTTGCACGACGGAGAACACGTGTCATTGTCATCCTGGTTGGGCGGGCGAAGAATGCGGTCGGAAGTTGAACATTAGCGCACCAGCCTTGTTCTCGTCATTCGCGACGCCCCCGATCACAATGTCGCCAGCGATTTCGAAGCGAATGCACAGTAATGGCTCGTACGGACGATATGGAAACGAAGAGGGCCGTGGATATGGATCAGGTATGTGAAATTTGTTATGTCTTTTGTCCCGTTTCGTTCGTCCTTCTCTTAATTATGAAGTCATATCATTTTTTCGTTATAGTGTTTTCCGGCACGGTGGACACATACACGATGTTCATAATTCTCGGCGGCGTTGCTGGAGCGGTTGTCTTGATTCTAATATTCCTCGTACTTTGCTATCGGTAAGTCTAATGTGAACAATTTTCGAGGTACCGTATTCTCGTTCCATTAATCAATAATTCACTTTCAGACGCCGAACAACATCGAGCTTACGAAAGAAGATGAACGGGAAGAAACGAGAGACCGATCGAGAAAGCGAATCGTCGGTGGACACGGCGCATCGGAGCATTCGATTCGGCAGTTTGCCTTCGTACAGGTGAGTGATCCTTTGGATGTTTGGTTCTTCTTCTCCGGGGATTTGGAATTTGGCTGCGATGTTGGGGTCTGGAGATGCAAGCAGATTGGGAGAGAATCGAGCTAGTTGTAGTTCGGCTCCATTATCTCTCGGAATAAGACAAAACAATCTTGAGACAAACCCAGACACTACTTATTCCTCTCGCTCTCCATTTTCAGAGACGAAAAGATGCAAATGAAGCAAAAGAAGCGCACTCTTCATCAAATCAACGAAACCGACGAGAAGGACAGCATTTCGACGAACAAATCTCGAGACAGCGCTCATTCGACGGCGATGGCCCTCAGTATTATGGACGATTCGGCGCTGAGACCGCCGGAACGCGGCATCTTGAAGAACGGACCCGTGGTCGGCAACGGCGGAGGCAACGATCACAGTTTGTCGGATATGGACGAGCCGCATTGCACAAGTCCGTTATTGGCCGATGGATACGAGAGCGAACCGCCGCCGTATGTGTCGACCGCCGGCGGTGGCAACAACGGAGCGCCGTGTCGCGTATTCCAAAATAGTCTCCGTCGATTGAACGAATGCGATTTGTATCATCGTCGAATGGGCTCGCAGGATCGTGAACATTCGTCGGAATTGTTCCAAGACGTCTCGGCGGCCTCGGATCCGCGTTCGTCGATCTTTCCGTCTCCGCTTCATCGCGGACTCGACCAAAATGCGACGACGATCATGAACAATTTCGCTCATCGTCCACCGAACCAAATGATCGACCAAACGGCGAACGGTCGACGATCGCAATCGTCCTCGTCGCCGAACGATTATTCGTCCGATAATACGCCTTCGCGATGTCCGACCGCGCCGATTTATTACAAAAATTTCAAGGACGACGACGATGGGTCGGCGATCGTCATGTCGCCGACGATCTCCTCTTCCCGATTGCAACGTCATCATCAACGACAGCATCAACAGCAAGAGGAACAACAACGACCGAGTCCGCCCGAAAGTATCGCCTCGTCGAAACAATCGATCGGAATCGCATTGGTCAAACCGCAACCGCCGCTCCAATTGAAGAATATCGAATATTTATTACGACAACTCGATCCTCAACAACAAACGCCCGCATCATATTCAGCCGTCGTCTCGCCCTCCTCATCAACCACGGAGATGAGCGCCGCCGAAGCCGACAAGATGATGACGAATCGGGACGAGGAAGTCGGCTCCAATACGGAGAGTCATCGAGACGATGGTGCTACGACGGCCACGCCGGCTTCCTCATCTCGTCGATATCATCACCCGGCGGTCCATGGAGGCGACAATCGCGGCGAGGAGATCGTGATGGCCGTGAACGGAGGAGCGGGCGGTGGAGGAGGACGAAACAAGTTCGGCCATCATCGATCGTCGCCAGCTCGGAGTATCGGCGATGGCGAGACACCGATGCATTTGCAAACGTTCACCAATCGAGGCCAACTGCCGTCGGATACTTCCTACTCGAACGGACGCCTCGATTACGCTGCCGCTGCCCTCGAAAACGGGAAAAGGGTATGATGAGTTGCTTTTTTTCAGTTTGTTCTTTTTTTAAATGAAGTTTCGTTTTGATACTCGTCTGGTTTTTTGTACGAATGCATTTCTATGCAGTATTTTTGGTCACTTTTTGCAATCTCCCTTTTGCCATCTTTATTGTTAAAATGCTTCCTTTTTATTATGTTTGTATTTTTTGTGTTCTGTTTTTATCAGGAACTGTTTTTTTAAAGCGCTTATTTTAAGAGGAGAGTTCTTTCTTTCGAGTTTCTTTTTGTGGATCTCAAGGTATGCTAATTCTCATTTTTACTTTTTTGCTTCATGAGGTTTTTTGAGGTTCCTTTTTGGTCGCTAGGTATTTTCTATGTTGAGATTTTATTTTGGCTCATGCGCTTCTATTTGCTATTGTATTTCCATTTTTGGTCAGTTTTGAGAAGCCAGCCAGTGTTTTTTTTAGGGAGGATCCTATTGAGAAGCATTTATCGTCTTTATTGCTTTTCTCTTATTGTATTTTGTACCAGGAAATGTTCCTGTCCTTCTTGCTTGCTCATCGCCAAAGACGTTTAGGGCAATTTTTTTGTGTATCGATTGAACAAATCGAGGATGAGACGGCGTTTTTATTTTATGCCTGTTATATAACGTGTGTCCATGAGAAACCTTGCGCGTACGTTTTTGATCCGACTCGACTTGGAACGAGATGAAAGTTTCTGCTTTCGGTTCTTATTCGGAAAGGTCAACTTCCTTTTTGTGTTTGTGTATGATGATGAAAATGGTTCCTCTTACTTTCTCGTTTCTGTGTCTGCGAATAGGGGCGTGTCCTATTAGATTAGCAGACATACAGGCGCCATCCTGCTGTGCCTTCAGGACGGTGGACCATTCCTTGCCTAGACCAATCGTTCTTGCGATCCGGTTCTGATTGGTCGGTCCGTTCTTTTCCTTTCCTTCTCTGTCTGTCTCTCACTACTGATTTCATTCTCGTTCTTTTCATTCTACTGGACTCTTGCAATTTCTAGTTTCTCTTTCATCGTTTTTCTTCTGATCGTCTTCTTCCCATTTCATCTTTCCTTTCGATCGTTTCAATTAGTCGGTCGATTTCGTTGGCTAGCGAGCGGTTGTCGTCGTCGTCTCTTCGATTTTCTATTCGTCTACTGCGTATACGAGAGAAAAATCTCCGAAGAAGATTCGTCTCGCCGCTTTGCGATCTCGAGCTTCCATATTTCTCCGTTCGTCGTCGATTTTTTTTATTTGAAAATTATTTCGACGAAACGAATTCTTCGAATATTTCATTCACGATGAGTACGTTATTGCAAACGTCCGAAACGTCGCCGTCTCGCGAGAATTCGACGCCCGGTTCGTTGGACACCGCGGCCAACCACGTCAACGTCAACAATATCGACGGCGAGAATAATTCGTCGACGATCACCGCGACGAGTCCGGCGGCGTTGGCGGCGATTCAACAAGCGACGACTCCCGATTCGAAGAATTCCTCGCCCAGTCACAATAATAATAATTCGTCGTTATTGAGCGCCGGCAGCGGCTGCACTCCACCGTCGCCACGAGCCTCCGATACCGCCATCGTCATTCCGCGTCGAATTTTCGTCGGCGGTTTCCCACCAGCCGTAAGTATTCGTTTTTTGGGTTTTGAGATTTGGGGTCTTGTTCTCCGAGGGTTTTCTCTCCGTGTTTTGGGTTTTTGTTTTTGTTTGGATTCGTGGGATGAGAAGTTCTTAGTTCTCGGGTGTTCGTCGGTTTTGGATTCTGTGTTTGGCTTCTTTGGATTGCTTGATCGGTCGATTTTTGATCAAGGATCCAAGAAGTCAAGCTGAACTCCGTAGTTTTGATCATGGATTCTTGGGAGTTGGGAACCGGGTTTCCCAACTCCCAAGAATCTAAATCGGAGGATGGATAAAGGGCCTTTTGGGGAGTATTTCCGATCGGAAGGGATTCTGACGAAATTCTGATCACAGAGTTCGGGCTTTCGGCAGTCTTCCAATCGATCAGTCGCAGGAGCCCTCGGTCCTCCTTCTGATCCTCTCCTGACTCTTGAGTTCTGTGTCCGCGAAATCAAGAAAGGCTTCTTCATGGACCATCTCTAAAAGTCTCTTCTTCTTTTCAGACCACCGAGGACGAATTGCACGAGTTCTTTCAACGTTACGGAGCCGTTCGCGATGTCAAGATCATTCGGGATCACGCTGCCACGGCCAAAGGGTAAGTAGAAACTATTCTTTCGGATTGATTGGGTTCTCTATGACCCTTCCGCTTTTGGGTTCCCCCTCTCCGGAGACCTTTTCCTTTTGGGTTTCTTTCTTCGGATACCTTTTTGCTTTCGAACTCTCGCTTTGGATCCTTGTCCATATCCCTGCATGTGGTCGTGTTCCCTTCCCTTAGCCCAGTCTCCTATCCTTGGCCCGACTGCGAGTTTATTGTATTGTTTGCATCGGTTTTCATTTTGTAACGCGTATCTGCATCTTTCCGTTTCAGGAAATACAGCTACGGATTCGTCACTTTCGAGGCGGACGAGGACGCTCAGAAGTTGATCTTGCTGGGCAAAACGGAAGGTGCGAACGCGTTCGAATTCCATGGACGATACTTGAACGTGAACGAGGCCGTCAAGAAACCGCCCTTCAATAAATCGTTGCCGTTGGGTAAGTCGCGAGTGTTTGTTCTTTCATTTTGATTCGTTTCGATGTGTTTATGGGAACTTACGACAGTGTTTGGTGTCCGGGGTTAATTTTTGACTGATTTCTTTGATAAATGCTTCGTTCCCCGGACGATTCCCTGCTCGAATCTCCGGATTTATCTAATTCGTTCCTCTTTCGTTTGCAGACGCCATGCCGCCATCCGGAGTGGTTTTGCGCGACATCCACGGCCAATGGTTCACCATCCAAAACGGAGCGGCCATTATCGCCAATCCCGAACAATATGCGATCGCTCAGCCGCAGGTGAGTCCTCTTGGTTCAGATTCTTTCTACTCGTATATAACTGCATTAACCGCTCGTCCGTGTTTCAGCTTCCTCCGACTCCATCGTTCCAGTACGTCTTGCAACATCCGGTCTATTTGGCTGCCACGGCTCCGCCGGCTCCGTTGAAATACGCTCATCAACCGCCGGTCGGTTACACTCACGTTCATACGCCGGCTTCGGCGCCAATTCTGCAACAACATCCTCAATCGGCTACTTACGTGCATAAGGTGAGTAATATTTTGGTTTCTAACTAATATGGATTTTTCTGGGTTGGGCGCGTCTTGGTTTCGCCTGAAGCTTTTCCTTTGTTTATAAAAATTCGATTTGCTTTCAGCAGACTCGTTTCGCCTTTCCTCCATTGGCTGCCCTTCCGCAAGCTCCCATCAATGGAAACCAAATCGGTCAGTTGCCACCGACGCCCGTGGCGTCACCAGTCAATCCTGAATCTCCGTCTAAGGTAAGCAAGAGGAATGTTCCATCCGCTTCTTTTGTATCTCCTTCCTTCAAAGTGTCTCTCATTTCTTTTTCGTTGTAGAACATGATGACTTTTACGGGTGGAAACAATCCGGCCATCACCAATTTGACCAATCCGTTTCCGTCGGTGCTCGGAGCCAATCAACAACAACAACAACCGGGTCAAATACCGCCATCCCCGTATCGTTGGAGCGCGTCGGTAAGAATAGTTTTTCTTGTCATTTTGCTTTTGCATTTATGAAATTACAACTTTTCTTCCTTTTATGGACCATCACCGGCCCCGTGACTCAATTCGTCTATCCGGGTGCATATCCGGCGTACGCTCACGATATCAATAATCCGTATCAAGCCGTGCCGATCCAACACGCCCAATTTCAAGCGCCGCCGGTCGGTGCTGGTATGTTGCCGTCGTATTATCCGACGGAATTGGATTACAATTCCTTCTCTACCATGGATCATCCTTCGCACGAGGTGAGTGAGTTCGAAAAATGCTTTGGCTTCTTTTGGATTTTGGGCAATTTTCCTGGTGCTACTATAAATGCATCGGAGAAAGGGTCTGGGAGAAAGATTTGTGTAACTATGGTTCCGGGGCTTTAGGTGCCGGTCTTCGGGTCACTTGCATGTCAAGTGATACGCCCGCCCTTTGCCGGCGGTTCTCGCGGCTGATCCATCCATTTCGATGGCTAAACTGATCGGATCATTTACATTATTTCTCTTCTCTCTCTCAATTCCAGATGCAAACGTCGGCGGCCGGGGATCGAAGGCAAACCGGGCAGATCTATCAACATCACCCTCATCATCACCAACACCAACGTTACGAAGGCGGTGTTTCGTTGAAGGATTGATGAAGTATACGGCGAGGAAAGCGGCGGGCGATGACGGGCTTTTTCGGGATCGAACAATTCTCCTGTGAGTATAAGTTTCTTTGAGAATGAATTGTTTCGATCCCTCTATACAAAGGTTATCGATTGAAATTCGATGATTTTAGCAAATGTAATATGTTAACTAGATTTTTTCGTTTTCTTTTTCTTCTTAAATCTCCCAAATTGATTCATGTTTTCCAAATGTTCACTACCGTATATTTTTTTGATCATCACATTTTTTCGGTGTTCATGACATTTTTTCCTTCCTTAATCGTGACCATATATAATATTCGGCGGGTTTTTGATGAATTTTCTTTTTTTCGATGATGAACTGTGCATTTCGTTTCTTTTTCTCTTCCTCCCCAGCTTTCCTTCCTTTTTTGTGCAATCGATTGAAGCGTGATGGCAAAATAGAATGTGCAAATTATCTAATAATACAATCGAATTTAGTAGACTGATTTTCATTCCGAGATTCCAAAAAACACAACCAAAAACATTTGGAATTTTTAATTAATCAAATCAGCTTTTTGCGGTCTTCGTTGTCTAAGGCACGAAACAAAAAATTACAAAAAAAATCAAATCATCAAACACAACATCAGAGAAAGCGCGAGAAAAAAATCAGTCTCAACACACAAAATGACTACGAATTTTTGAATACCAATAAATTTGTGCCTTTAGAGAAAGCATGAAGACAAAAAATCAAAAACGAAATCTATAATAGCGAAAAGTGCACCGGCCGATGAAAAAAACAAAAAGACAAGAAAGAAAAAAGATTTGGACTCTAAATTAAGCTTCATCTACACAAAAAAAAAGAAAAGAAATTTCACCAACCAACTTTTCAATGAATATTCTCGGTCGAACGAAGAATGATTCTTCATTTCGTGACGGATTTTTCGGCTTCGAACGTTTTGAAAACCCATTGTTGATGTAAATTTGTCGGATCGCACGATTGCATTTGTAAACGCGAACCGTCCGTCGTCATTTCCATACATTTATTGGTCACCGTGTGGAGCAGTTGTTTCTTCTGCAAAGGAAAGAGAAGCATTCCGAATTAGTACTCACTCGAAAAAGTTACTTTAAAAAAGCCAAAAGCCAAAGGAATTTGGGTTTACCTGATGTTCGTACCGCCATTCTTGATTCCCTTTCATACCGTGACAAGGGAATATCATCACGTCTTGACCCGCGTAATCGACACAGCTCTCGTCTCGCCTAATTTCTCCGTCCTTGCTGAGCATCCAATACTGAAAAGGAAGAAAGAAACATTTTTAAACTTTCATCATTGAAATCTCCCTCCTTTGCTTCGAAATTTTGCCTGCCATCCACGCCCGCCCGCCGCGATAGTCCGTAGTCTCCTTCGTTTGATTACACGAAGAAGGGTGCCGAGATCGAGAGATCGTTCGTTCGCCCCGTACCCGCACCACAAACGATACGTGATCATACCGTGTGGTGGTGATCAAAAAGCCAAAAGCCAAAAGCCCAAGAAACTTCAAAAAATGATCAAAGTGCAAAGTGAAGAATGGATGCAAATGCACGTGGTAATGCAAGCGTACATGCGTGCAATCCCGGATGCAAGCAATCAATCAGGGCCCACTCCCAGGAAGTCTCCCAAATATGTATAGCCTTCCCAGATCCCAAATTCTATCCCTCCTTCCCACTCCGCTGGACTCAACTTGGAATTTTTGGCAGGCGCAAGCGAAAGAAAATAGTCCAAAAAGGGGGAAAATTTCTGATTAAAATTTTATAAAAAAATGCAAAAGCAAAAAGCGCTCAATACCTGATTGCCACCGGCGCCGTGGCAAGGATACGGGGCGATCGGTTTATTATTCTGTTCCTCGCCCGTCGGCGAGTCAAAACACATAGTGCCGCCTTTGCCTTGATTACGAATCTAGAAACAGCGCAAGAGACCGGTTCATATTCGACATTACCTGATTGCCGCCTTGAGTGTGGCAAGGATAGACCGAGATGGCCTTATTGTTGTGTTGACGCCCGACGGGACTGTCCAAACACATACGGCCGCCTTTGCCTTGATTACGTACCTGGAAAGAAGGGAACAGATCTTCAATAATTCTGATTGCAAGCTCAACAAGCTTCCAAATTGAGAAATGAAACAGACTTACCTCTCCAGACGCAATCGCTTCGCCCTGAAAAATTCGATAAGCAATATTTGTTAGCAAACAGAAGATCGTGGAAATGATTTTTGAGAAATATTCGAACTTACCGGAATAAACAGCTCCGGATAAATGGTGTCCAAAAACCATTTGAATGACGTACAATTGAGCGTCTTCCTTAAAGCTACTCGATCGGAAATGTCGCCATAATCGCCCTGGAAAAGAAGAAAATCCTCAGTCGACATCGATAGGATGGAAAGAACGATTTGTGAACTTACCAGCTGCCAATTAATCCTTTCGTAATAATACTTCTTATAATCGTCCAACCACACTTCGGCCAATCGAATGGTATTGCGTTTCAATACGTTCACGCCGGTTCGCCATTTGTACGGAGAGCGTTTGCGGAAAATATGTCCAACGTGACTGCACGGAACGATTTCTAATCTACCGCCGCACATCCAAATCTGAAATACAAAACGTTTCTGGAATCAATTCAAAGAAAAACACCCAAAAGAAAGTTCTCTCACCTTGAAAGACAATTCCAAATTCTCGCCTCCCCAAATATCGAAACCGGAATCGTACGTGCCTGAAAAAAGAAGAAGAAATTATTAAATGGCGAATTCACATCCACAGAAAAACGAGCGAACTTACCCAAATGCTCGAAATATTCCCGATCGATAGCAAATAATCCGCCGGCCATCGTGGGCGATCTGAAAGCAAAAGAACGCATTCATTAGGCACTCGAATGGAACCAAATAAAAAAAAATTGACTTACGCCACTGGATCCACCGCACGCTTTCGACTTTTCCTATCTCGTTCGGGAATCGGATGCCAATTGAATTGGAGCGACCAATCGAAACCACCCACGTTGGTGAAATACGCCTTGCTGTAGTGATATTCGAACGTTGTATCGTCGATCACATCGATGACCGGGCATACGACGATTTTCGGATCCACTCGGATACGATCCAACAAAGGTTCCAGCCATCCTGAAAGAACAAAGCTTCAGTCTTCCAAAACGTGAAGAGCATTAAAATTAAAATCGGAGCACTTACCTTCGGTACACTCGCAATGCGAGTCCAAGAACGTGATCACTTTGCCTTTGGATAGATCGAATCCACGCAATCTCGCCCGAATTAGTCCTTCGCGTTTCTCCAATCGAAGAATTTTGACTTTCTTGAATTGCGACATGTTTTCTTCGAGCGGCGATTTCAGATGGGCTGAAAACAAACCCAAAAAAACATCGTCAGAAGAGAAATCAAAATACAAAGAAAAGGAATGTCTCGACTTACGTTTGTCGGAAAAATCATCGACGAGGATGATCTCTTTCAATAACTTGTCCGGTGTCCTTTCCACAATGCTATGTACGGTCCGCAATAATACGCTCCACGCTTCGTTATGAAAGCAAACAACCACCGACGTGTCTGGCAAATCGTCGGGGTATTTGTTTTCGACGCATCTAAAAATGAAGAAGACAAAAATGGCGTTATCAGTTGCATTGAAAACTCCGTCTTTCCTGTCACCCAATATGCTCTTGTTTCATTGGTGCGGCTGGCAGCTATATGCACTTGTTACTCGCTTCGCTAGCTTCCTCCTCCGCTTTCAGTCTGTACACATTCCCAAGTGACATCTGCCCGCCCATTCATAATTATCTTCCCTCGCTTGTTCCCAAAACATAGATTTCACCCCTATCTATTCCTCCTCCTAGCCGCCCCCGATTCCGAATCTAGCCTCCATTCGAAACGTGTTTCTACTTTATTCTCCCGCTTGATGACTACCGAAACAGGTGCAACAGTCAGTCACTCGGCCACCTAACTCCTCATCACCCCTACTGGATTTGGAAAAACTATGTCACCGCCCCCATTCCGCTCATCAAACCAACGACAGCCACTCTCACTTTCCTCCGCTATACGGATATTGTGCGTATCACAGCCAGCTAGTCCTAATCCAGTTGCAGTGCGAAATCCAGTCCCAAACTAGTTCAGCGAAAACCCCCTTATACGGTCCCTCTCGAAAACGCAATGAAATCTCACCCAACAAATGTACAATAAAGCATGGCTATTATTCACGCCCCGATGACCAAAACGATCGCCCCAGAAAAACAAAATCGAAACAGAGCACTCACTCTTTGTCCGCCGCCGCCGGCAACGTTCGATGAAGCGAGATCATATCGGACGCGTATTGATTGAAGGCGTTGTTCGTCCATCCATCGTCGTATTTGGTTTTTTGTTCCGGATTCAATTCCTGAAAAAGCAAAAGAGAAACACGTAAGCGTTAAATGACTCGTGATAAAAAAAATCATCAATCAGTCTCCCCCTCATGAAAAATCGCCATAATCAACGAACATACACGCCCAGGAAGCCGATTTCG
Organism: Mesodorylaimus bastiani; assembly: GCA_034700065.1. Taxonomy (NCBI): domain Eukaryota; kingdom Metazoa; phylum Nematoda; class Enoplea; order Dorylaimida; family Dorylaimidae; genus Mesodorylaimus; species Mesodorylaimus bastiani. The sequence continues at coordinate 137 of JAQGCW010000117.1, read as the reverse complement.
AGGTCGTGAGAAACATGCCGCCCGCCACATAGAAAAATGATCCCGCGCATATGGCCACCCCTCTTTTGTTATCGCAACATACCAGTCTCTCTAATAAGACCGATAGGATGAATCCAATTCGTTTTCGAATTCGTCCC
>JAQGCW010000116.1:0-16194 GCA_034700065.1 Mesodorylaimus bastiani | reverse complement strand
AAAATGTATCGATACAAGGACACTGCCCGCGATGTGAAAAGCTTCGTCAACTTCGCCCTCTTCAAGTTCAAAGAGACCCGCGGTCATAAGGTTCCCGATCCGCCGACCCTCCTGTGAGTACCGGGATCCCAGCCGTTGTCCATTCCCATGTCAGAGCCCTACAGTATCTAATCTTGATCCACCGATCCCAAATCTCACTCGGATCCTTCTCCCTTCCCTCTTCAGCGAAGGCCTCCAGGAGGATGTGAAAGAAGAGATCCATACGAACGCCGTATTGGCCGTCGGTGGCAGTCTCCTGGTCACCACGATCATCGCCGTGGTCGCAAGAACGCAAGACTCTCTATCTCTCTCTTTCCGTGAACCCGAATCCTTATTTTGCGCTCGCACCTTCCATCCCATTGGCTGGCGCCGACGAGTCACGTGACCATGCGCACTTTACACTTCCACTCGCGCGCGCGCCCCGAGATCGCTCTCTCCCCCCGTCGGGCCAGTCATTATACATTTTGTCAGTCGAGTCGAGCGGTCGCGCGTACGCTTTGTCTGAATTTGTCATTTGTCCGCGATGGATTCCAAACCGACCGTGGGCGTATGCGCCATGGAGAAGAAGTCGAACACGGAGCAAATGCGCCATATGGTACGAGTATTGAATACGTGTTGCAATGTCGTGACTTTCGCCGAAAATATTATCCTTCACGAGCCGATCGAAAGTTGGCCCATCGTTCAAGTACTCATCGCCTTCTACTCGAGCGGCTATCCGCTGGAGAAAGTAAAGAAATACGCGGAACAAAGGCAACCGTGGACGCCGAACGATTTGGCCATGCAAGAGACCCTTTTGGACAGGTAAGTCAGGTTTTTCTTGTTTTCTTGTTACATTTTGTTTTTGTTTAATTTTTTTATCAGTTCTTTGATTGATCAATAGTTTCGTTCGTTCTTTCAGGACGAAGGTGTACGAAATGTTGCGTCAAGCGAATATTGATGTCCCTCGATACGCCGTGGCTTGGCGAGATGGCATTCATCCGGAGAGTAAGTAGCATTTTTGGTTTCCTTGTGTTTTTGGTTTTTTGGTTTTCTGCTTTTACTTTTTGTTGGTTTTGCTTCTTGCTTTGTCTTTTCCGTTTCCTTTTTCTTGTGTTCTAACGAAAAATCATCCAATTTCAGCTGTGGTGAACGAAACGGAAGACGAAATCGACGTCGGAGGAAACAAATTCAAGAAGCCGTTCGTGGAGAAGCCCGTTGCGGCCGAGAACCACGACGTCATCATCTATTACGCGATCAAGGACGGCGGGGGAAGCAAGCGTTTGTTCCGTAAGGTAAGTGACCAGCGATCTTGCCCTTTTTCATTTTTCTCGTTTTGTTTTTGTGTTTTGAGATTTTTTCTTTCTCGTTTTAGACTAAGGAGAAATCGAGCGAGTTTAGTCTCCACAGCAAGATCCGTCGCGAGGGGTCCTACATCTACGAGGATTTTATTCAAACGAACGGGATCGACGTCAAAGTGAGTAGAGTCAAAGCTTTTCTTGTTTCTCCGTTTTCCGTTTTCATAATGTCGTTTTCGGTTTCAGGTTTATGCCGTCGGTGAATACCACGCATACGCCGAGGCCCGCACAGCGCCTGGTCTCAATGGAAACGTAGAACGAGACAAAAAAGGGAAAGAAATCCGCTTCCCGGTCAGTCTCAAGACGGCGGAGATGCAAATGGCTCGAAAAATCGTCACGATGTTCAAAGTAAGTACAAGTTTGCACTGTTGCTTTTTCTCGTTTGTGACTTTTTTTTACTCCTTCCCAATTCCAATTTTTTCAGCAAAGGATTTGCGGCTTCGATTTATTGCGAACCAACGTAGATGGACACGCGCGAACGTTCGTGTGCGATGTGAACGGTTTCTCGTTCGTCAAATCGTCGAAGAAGTATTACGAGGATACAGCCAAGATCTTACGCGACATGATACGCCATCGTTTCGTGAAAATTCCTTTCGGCAAAATTTCAGAACCTATTGGCCCCGGTGAGTTCCTTTTGCTTTTTGCGTTTTGATTTTGCTTTTTTTTGCCTTCCTTCGATCACCGAGCCAAGTCTTCTTTTCTTCCAGAGGCCAAGATGAGCGTGACGCCGACGTCGGCTGGATTCGATCGGGAATTGCGATGCGTATTGGCGGTGATACGTCACGGCGATCGGACGCCCAAGCAGAAATTGAAGATGACCGTCACGCACGAAAGGTAAGTGCAAAAATGTTCTTCTGATTGTTTGTCTTTTGCAATGTTTTACCGGTGACGTTTCTTTCAGGTGGATCGGTGTGTTCAAAAAACACGGACGAGTCGGTGAGGAAGTGAAAATGAAGAAGCCCGAACAGCTGCAAGACGTTCTCGACACGGTGCGATCGTTGTTGTTGGACGAAGGATCTCGAATGGACGATGAAATGCGCGATAGATTGGAGCAGATCAAGACGGTTTTGGAAATGTGAGTACGGAGCGATTGTGTTTCTTTGCACTGTCATTTTACAGTTTGGTTAACTTTCCAGGCATGGAAGCTTCGTCGGCGTGAATCGCAAAGTGCAAATGAAACGTAAAGACGACTCGATCGGTTTGACGGTGAAATGGGGCGGCGAATTGACGAAAGCGGGCGGAGTGCAAGCGGTAGAAATCGGGAAGCGATTTCGAGATTTATATCCGAGCGGCAAAGGTGGGCCGATCTTCTTTCGTTTGTCTTCGGCTACTTGTAATCATCTCCGCTTCTTTCAGGGTCGTCGGGATCCGGTTTCTTGCGTCTGCACAACACGTATCGTCACGATTTGAAGACATACGCCTCGGAGGAGGGACGCGTGCAAATGACGGCGGCCTCTTTTGTCAAAGTGAGTCGTGATTGCTTTTCGTCTTTTTTTACTTTGCTTTTCTATAACTCGTACTCCTCTTTAGGGTTTATTATCGATGGATGCGAAGCCGGCTCACATTCGCGTTCACATGATCAAATCGGCCGACATGGATGGCTTGTTGGATGACGACAAGGCCGCACGGTGAGTCTCCTCCAAATCCTTTTGCTCCTTTTTTCGTACTAATAAAATCCGTTTCGTTTTGCAGAACTTATCAAGAACGAGTGAAGAGTCGATTGAAGGTTCTCTTTCAAACGGATCGCGAGTTGACTGAACAGGATTTGGTCATGGTAAGTTCCATCTGAGTTTCTTCTTTTTCTTTTTGATGGTTTTAAAACTGATTGCATACTCTTTTTCAGCTGAACCCGTCTCATTCGGAACCGATGGACAAGGCATTACGCGCGATCGGGAATCCGCGTACCAAATGCCAGCGTTTGTGGCAATTGATGGACAAATTGACGAATGAAATCGAACGTCAGGCGACGAAGCCGGCGGAAAGCGGTACGAGCGGTAAGCCATTTTCATACTCCCGCTTGACTTCTTTTTCTTTTCAAAAATTCTTTGACCGTCTGTTAATCTCTTTCAGAACTGAAGTTGGACGAAGAAGAAACGTGGAAGTTGGCCGAAAATCGATGGAAGAAGTTGTGCAAAGAATTTCGGCACAAGAACGAATGTGGAACGATAACGTACGAGATTTCCAAAATCCAAGACATCTACGACGTAAGTACATTTGACGCCTTTTTTATTTCTTCTATTGGGCATCAAAAAGAGTCTTGCATTTCAGATGATCAAATACGATCTGGAACACAACGAGAAGAGTTTTAAAGGTGGAATCACAACCGAATTGTACGAATGCGTCAAGTTATTAGCCGATGTGGTTGTGCCTCAGGTAAGCGAAAGTGTTTTGAGTGCATTGACATCTTCGGTATATAACTGTGTCCATAACTGTGTCCTTTGTCTTTTCAGGAATACGGGATCGAACGAGACGAGAAATACGCGATCGGACGCGGTACATGCACGCCGTTGATGAAAAAACTAATCGGCGACTTGAAGGCTTGCGACGAAAGCGAGAAAGACGAAGGTGACTCGACGAGTTTGGATCCGCAGTAAGTGTTTCCTTCTTTTGTTCTCTTTCTTCTCAGTCTCTCGGTACTGAATAGCTTCTTTCCTTTTACAGGGGTTCGGAAGGCATCGAATCGCCTACTCGACGCGTCCGCACGCGATTGTATTTCACGTCGAAAAGCCATCTGCACGGATTGATGAACGTGCTTCGCAACGGAAATCTCTTACCGGTAAGTGATCAGTTTGATCTTCTCTTTGTTCGCTTTGACGATGATGAATCTTCTGCTCCTTTCCAGACAGACGACGAGCAATGGAAACGCGCCAACGACTTCTTGTCGCGCGTATGGGAATGTAATTACATGGCCCAAGTGGTCATCCTGGTCTACGAGAAACAACAGGCAACGACGGATGGCGATCGATTTCACGCCGAATTGCATTTCTCGCCGGGGATCTTGCCCGATGTCGGCGTCGACCACTTGAAGGATGAAAGCTTCGCAAATCGTAAGTCAACTGTGATTTTTTAAAGTTTTGTTTCCATGAATTTGAATATTTGTTTTCTCATTTCAGTCACGAGCGAGGATACGGGCAAAAACGAACGTTTGATCTCGACGGCCGTGATCGAACAAGGCGTTGCCGAGGATTTCGGTAAGTAACCTTCGGCTACTGTTTCTCCTTTCTGATTTTTCTTCTTTTTTTAAACTTTCTCGCTTCTCTTTCAGTCAAACCGCGCCTACCGACGACGGCAGTGATTCGAATGGGCTCGTTCAGACCGGAGCTGTGGTCGGTCAAAGGTGGCAGTCAAGATTTGAACAGTAAGCGATCGCTTTTGCCTTTCCATTTTAAAATCAATGCTGATGTCTTTCTTCTTGCTCTTTGCAGATGTGACGACCTATTTACCGCCCATTCAAGCCTTGACTACCTTGACGAATCGTCTCAGCCGTAAGAAATTGATCGAGTTCTTCGAAAGCGTGACCAACGAGGAACCGATGCCGTTTTTGACGAAGAAAGAGTGAACTTTGTACGATGTACGTCGGACTACGATATGTTGAATGTCGAGGGAGAAAGCGTAGCAATGTTGAATGTTATATATGTAACACTAGTAGTGCGTAATTGTCGAAAAATGAACATTTGTCGGTTGACTAAACGCCATTCTTTGTTCTTGCCATCCAGACTCATTGGCTCGAGGGCTTCTTTCATTTTTGTTCAGAGCGACGGCGGGATGAAAGTATAAAGTAGCCAAAATCGTTTCGTCCAATCAGAGAGAAGCAGAGTGTAAAGTGGCGACCGGATGGACCAATCGGATGAGGGCGGCCGGGTCACGTGGCACTACTTTACATGTTTTCAATCTCCGAGTCGGCGGGGCGAGTCATTGTGCGTTCTGTCGGCCGCCGAGAGTTCTCGTATCCGTGCATGTGAGGGTGTGTCGTCGTCGGAAGAAGGAAGAACGGAAGAATGTCGAGAAGGCGAGCAAGTCGTTGGCTAGCAGTGATCTCCGAGTCCCGAGTCCCGAGTCCGAGATTCGGGATTAAGATCGGAATCACGATTTCGATCTTAACCCGATCCCAAATCTCACTCTAGATCCTTCTTCCTTCCCTCTTCAGCGAAGGCGAACAGGAATAACAGTGAGGAGACAAGTTTCAAGACGTTCAGAAAGATCAATCCAGAGGAAACTCATAAAGATCAAACATGAATTCTTTGCAGGAATTCTTGAAACAATTCTTTGCAGAAAGCAAAGCGCCAATCGCCCATCGCCAGAAACCACGCCAACAAACACACGGGTATGTCAACGATGAGTACCGACGTCAGTTCACGGCATAACTAGAGGCTGAGACGATCCGACTCGGGCTGACGTGATCATAATCTGCTCCCCTTTGCCAAATCGATCGATCGGTTCTGATCGTCGTTTACTCGACTCCTAATCCATTCGGGAGGGTTTCAAATATTGCGTCGCAATTATTCGACCGCGTGAAGATTTTGTGATTGGATCGCGGTAACAAAATTGAAATGAATCATGCTAATGGTCAATTCAGTATCTTCTTCGAAAAGCCAAAGCATTCTCTCGGTTCTCTTCAGAGATTTTTGAAAGTCAATAACCTTCTGTAGTCCCATGACTGTAGCCATCGGATGTCCCTCACTTTTACTTTGACTCTCTCTGATTTCGTCACTTCTTGTCAGGAAGCAACGGGATCAATATACTCGACCGACCGGCCAGCGCCAATTTCACCGAGCATGCTCATTTTAGTCGTAGAATCATGACGGCTGCTACTCCGCTCGTAGTGTTCCCGTAATTAGTCTTCCCTCCATTCTCCATTTTTATTATGGCTAGCTTTTTCGAGGCAACTCGTAAAAAGAAGCCCCGATGGCTACTCTCCCGCTCTCTCTCTCACTCTTCCTCGGGCACTCACTCACTCTTACGCGGACAACAAGCTGGACGAGCCGTGGTCCGAAGGGTTTCTCTATTGATTTGGAAAGCATCAGTAGGGAGGACGACGACAAGTCGTGGTGGGCCGAGAGACGAAAATATTTTCTTCTCCCCCTTTTCACCTCGGATGCTCAGAACCCGACGTCCATATACGGAGAGAGAGTGTGGAGAGTGAGGGAGAACTCTCGTCCTCCAAGTGACGAGTGACTGACGGAGCGAAAGCGAAAGGATGCTGCTATCGGCGGCACGGATCGAAGACGCGCGGTTTTCTTAGCTTACCGTCCGTTAAACTAGGGCTCATTGTTGAAGTTGAATCGAGTTGCCACGCTTTCTATCTACTCAACTTTCACATAGTCTTCACTCCTAAAAAGGAGCTGCTGACTATCGGGTCCATCGTTATTCGAACTGCTGCTCTTCGCGCCCTTCCCCTTTTCCTCGAATTGGAGAGATTTTCAATTTCGGACCTCCTCTCGACTTACCCGCTAGGCGATCGGAGAATTGATTTCGTCGGGAACAAAGCGATTAGTTGAGCCCGGTGGCCGTAGAAGGGGAGTCGAAGTGAGAGTGTGCGAGGCCTATTGGGGAACGAGAAGAGTATGCATATATTTGTCAACGAGCAATACTATTTTCTTTCATCATGCGAACACGGTTTTAATCATGCGAACGGGTGACAATATCTCGTATTACGTATTCCCATCAGAACATACTCGAAACACGAACGGCATTCTCTCTTCTCCTCGATTGAGAGGGTGAGTATGGCGTGGTTAGAGAGAGAGAGAGAGAGACCCGCCGGAGTAGTAGATCCCCGACGAGCGGCGCCACCTCTTCGATCACTAGATTCCTCTCATTCGCATGCATACGTAATTAGTCGAGTGGGCTCATTCTCTCTCATCCGTCTGCAACAAACTGCTTGTGCTTTGCTCGTCGGGAAGCTCTCATGGCGGAGGATGAAAGCTCAAACATCAGCTATCAAAGAACGAGCTTCTCCCTTGTAACTATGAGGAACGGGCGACGACGAAGAACCGTCCGTGTGTTTCTCGGCAGCTTATCGCTGGGACTAGAATTATTGTTATAGCTTTCTCTTCCTCCCCACTTCGACGTAAAAGGATTTATGGCGCGTACATAGAAGATTTTCGGGTGGGCGCCGCCGATCGGGAGCGAATAACCGGAGGCAATCTGGAACACGCGTCATCTTCGGCTTACGTCCATAAATCATATCTCGGAGAACATATATTTTAGAAGTTTCCCACTCGGAGGCCAAACCACGACCAAATAGCGAGCCGTTTCTGGAAACGGCCGGGCGCAGAGAGACCGCCGAATGGAACAGCAGCATTATCCGGAAGCCAATTCCGAGTTGGAGTATTGGTTGAGATTATTCGAGACAAGGTAGGTCCCGGTTCCTGAAAACCGATTCCCGACCGAAGCTCGTTGATAAGTGGCCCATTTCCTCATTCCGTCCATCGGGGAGATCTTCCTCCCGAAATCTGAGACGATTCCTCGGGAGCTTCTCGTTTTTTTGTGGCCCGTGTCAATCGAACGATTAAAATCAGAACCAGCAGCATTTATTTCTGACCCTTCCCGTTTTGGTCCTCTTTTCCTTCGGCAGCTTCCGTCGAGTCTCGTCGTCAGCTGGTCACCATCCAGAATCGTAGAAGTAGAAGAAGAAGACGAAGAGAGTGGGGACTCGGAGGTTTTCTCTCTCCTCTTGTCCCAATCGCATCAAAATCGATATGAATGGAAGGCGAGGTTGTCTCGAGCTTAGCTTTTTCCTTTGGTGTATGCTCGGATGCTTGTATTGACATGCTCGGACGTTATGGTTCTTCTATGAGGAGAGAGTGAGAGAGTCCGTGCGTGTGCATACGACCGTTGTCCTTATAAGGAGCGGGTAGGAGTAGCTCGAGACTTTGCGTGGCTCCAGCCGCCGAGCCTTATGGCGGCGGAAAAAGAAAAACGACCGCGAGTAGAAAGCGGATTGTTGTGCCGAAGCGCTCGGTTTAGCTTTCTTCTATCTGCGTATATCAACTTTAGTCGATTGCTTCCTTGAAACGAAGAAGCCTCCCTCATCCGCCCTCGCATGATGATTGGTGTGTCGCCGAAAACTGCCGCCGCCGCCCGTCGCTTCTCTTTTGAATTACGCCGTCGTTTAGAGTATTTCTTTGACGCAACTCCGAAATGTCAATTCTCTAAATGGTGACGGGTAATCGAAGTCGGCGCGATTCGATGATGATGGCCAGCGGGATCGACGAGTGTCGAGATGACAAGCGAATGAGGTAATATTCTGGAATCCATTTTTGATGATCGCTGTGATGCTTCTGCGGAAAATGCACGGGAATGTGGCTCTGTTGGTCTTGGCACATTTTGTTCGAGACCATGCGAGCAGGAGGAACGAAGTTTTCAACCAGCTATTCGTCTATTGTAGCAATTAATAAATGCGAAGCCGCGGTCGATCGAAGTGAATCCATTCCGCCAGGTCGCCAAGGACAAAATCGGAATGCTCCTCCACCAGACAGCATCTGCCTCGTTCTCTTTCCTGTCCAGGCATGCCGCCGTATAAGGGCAGAGTATGCACACGTGGACGGCGGGGCGGACGAGCGGAGGCTTTAGCGGGGGGCATCTATGGGATTATATTCAGAGACCGAGGAAGCTGTCGATTAAAAAGAGGACCGATGAGAGCGTATAGGTGCAGCAGGCAATTCCGGGTTTTTATGAGCGCGGGATATACGACGAGACCCGCACTGCACACGGGGTATTCTTTATATGGTTGTGGTGCGGACGGGAGTGTCCCGCCCGCGGGGAACCCCAGGCATTGTTTAATTAGAGTTTATACCCGGCTTATCCCTCCTCTCCAATGGCCATCTACACTCGTATAAGGGCGAATTTTTCTATGCTATTATTGCCATGATCGACAACGACAGAGCCGAGGATCGTCGTTCGCTCGACGCGAAAGCCATCGCGCATAAGCTTCGTCATTATCCACCGTTCGACCGGTTCCGTCAACCAGTCACGTTGAAATTGGCCACCGTGGGTATTTGCGAGGAGCTCGAGCGAGGAATTGTGCGTAAGTTGACAAAAACAGCTCGTTTCATTTTGGACGGATCGAGGGACTCGGAATACCTCCAAGCTAATGCCTATAGCTTGCGCAATACCGGTATAGATGTGCAGCCAACCGCGCGACCCGTCCAGTTTTGATCCATCGACCTGCCTCCGACAAGTTTGGGAAGCGCATCAGTCATGATGACTCTTTAATTTTCAGTTTTTCGAGAGGGTGACGTCAGTTGCAATTGGTACGCCTTATTGGACGGTTCGATCGATGTGTTTGTTCGTGTCAATATCGCTGATGGTACATTGTCATCGACCAATGCCAAGACCAGCTCGGTCAACTTGGTAAGAAGGAATGCTCCAGCTTCAGACGGTAGCTCTCCGTTGACTCCAGTCCAGCCCATCGCCGCCACCCGACGGCGATTTGCACGGAGTAGCGTTCGAAGAGAATGAAAAACTAGCTCATCCCGCTCTCTTTCTTTTGCGTCGTGGTGGTCATGGGAAGGAGAAGAAGAAGAAAAAGAGCCATATTTTCGATTTAATAACTTCGAAACAGGTGCACGAGATCTATACAGCACCGCCCAGTCCTCACCCCCACCGACTGTCCTCGGGCTCGAAATGAGACTTTCTATTAGCTTCGTCTTACCTACCGCGGGCTCCGAACGAAGGTCGGTCGGTCGGGTTCGGGACGTACGGGCGGAGGCGGTGGAAAAGAAAAGAGAGCCCCCATCCCGGACGGATGAAGGGCGGCGGACAGGCTTCGTCGGCGATAGAGCGAGCGTGCCCGACCGACCGACCGACCGACCGATCGGCACACGGGAGCTTTTGAACTCGCGAGACCCCACGGCTCCATCCGAGCGGCAAAGGCGAAGCGAGCGTTTTTGTTCTTTCCAAAGTCTCTCTATCTTCTCATTCCCGTTATGGATAGACAGAAGAGGTTGCCCCCCAAAGAAGCTGTCCGAGTTTTCTCGAGAACAGCCCGCCGCCTATATATATGGCGCCATAAATGTAGGACTTTGGCGCAGTGGCCCGTCTGCTCGGGGCCTCGGCTGCCTCGGCGACGAAGCTCGCTTTATCGATGCCCGTCTCACTTTTTTTTAATGATTGATTCTTGTGTCTTAGAAGAGAACGTTCTTCTTCTTCTCCTTTCTCGGAGGTAACGACGAGACTCGTCTACTCTTTCTCTCCTATTTAGGAATCGACCACGGCTCTCGTCTACACGTTGACGGCCGGGTTCGCATTCGGCGAGGAAGCACTAAATCGGGAAAGACATTGTTGTACGTGCATCGTACGTTCCAAGGCGTTGCTATTCCGAGTGGAACGGGACAATTTCCGCGCCCTGTACGCGGTAAGCTAGAGTTCGAGTTTCTAAATTTGGCCTGTTAGCCTTTCGTGTTTGTCCGCTCTTTGCTTTTGCTGTTGCTGGATGTTCCTTTATCCGCGCGCGATCCAATGCCCTTTTCTTTTACTCCACCTCCGAGGCCCGCTTCATCCTCGACGGATCATCGTTCGGCTTCTCCGACCGAGACCCTTCTCGGTTGACCTTTTAGATTGAGCGTTTTTTTCTGCGACGATTTTTTTATGTAGTTCTTCGGAAATCTGTTGAGCAAAATCAGTTCTTTCCTGGGGCGATGATCGGGCGTCTGACCGAGAAGCCTCTCCAGATTCGTCCACAGCCTATTCTTGTTCAGTCTCAGAGTGAATCTTCTCGCATACTTTTGTGAGCTTTACCCAACACTGAGCATATCTGGAACGGCTAATTAGAGAACAGAGACACGAATGCTTTCGTTCGTGGAGAGAGAAAAGAGAAGACTCGAGACTAACAAGAGGGCGATTCTGGAAATGGCGATGGCATTATCCCGACGAGCGTGCTCTCGGGTCGAAATTAGCATGAGCGCCTCGAGGGGGAAGCATCCGCGGATGGGACATATATGTCCGCATAGTTATACTCGTCGTCCGTTCTTTTTAATTTTCTACATCAGCTCGACGGGACGTTATTTTGATTGATTGTACTCGTTTTTAGTCGATTTTTCTCCCGGCGCAAACACGTGGTGTTTGAAAGCTTTACCCGAAACGGGGCTAGGTTCGAGCAGGTGAAGTCTTTTCAAGGATCGACCTGGAGCACTCTCATTGTGCTGCCCGTCGCCCGATTCGGATGGCTTAGGACTAGTTAGCAGATTACAACCGAAACGTTGACTCATTTCGCATACCGGTTATAAGGACATTGGCTTTTTTCCATGAGCGGCTTTAAGCGAGTGTCGGGTTGCACGCGCGAGAATCCTGAATCGCCGAGGATCGGAGCTAACTCGTGTGCACTGCTTATCGGCCATTGTGTGATCTAGCCCCGCGGGGGTTCTTGCCGCTTCTCGCGTGATGATAGGGGGGCGCCCACGTCTGACCTTATCAGCGGGCAGCGGGAGGGAGAGTATGTCGAGGAACCCGATCCGCTAACCGCTAACCCGGAATTGTTCTGGCTCCGCCATGGCTAGCCCAGACGCGCGTGGCATAATAATCCGGCCGCTTTCCGAGTCGAGCCGGATATGGTGATACGGGGCGGGCGGTGGGTCTCGTGTGCTCAGCATCGATTTCATTCGTGCCAACAAGCCTTCTTGGCTTTCACTCTGAATGTGAAGGGCGCAAAGCCAGGAAAGGAAAAGGCGGCGAGCGGGGCGATGGCGGCGGCGGCGGAAACGTAAGTGTGTATCTAGGTGGCCAAGCTGGAACTGCTGGAGTCGACGACCCGCTTCGGGCTCGTCATTCGGAACGCGCTACCGTTTCTTTCGCCGTTGTGCAATTTCCGTCTTGGGAGAGAGAAGAGTGACGATTTGTGAGAGGGGTAAAGCTAACCATATAGACGTCAGATTCGATGGGTAATTTGCGTCGTCATCGTAACGGGGACCTCGATGATTAGCCCGCGTGTGAGTAGTCGGAGGATCGAGGAACTCTTCCTCCTCGTCCTCCCTCCCTCCCGCTCTCCCGTATATGGTCGAGCTGCTTTTGACGAGTCGTTTGGGATAACAAGGCGAATCGAAACACGACCGCGCCCCCTTCCCCCCCGGTCGACCAACTAAACCAACCAACTAGCCAAGGAGCCGCTTCGCCATTTGCTTCGTCCGTCGACTAGTCGCCGCGCCACTATTTCGATGCTCCCGTGGAAAATTAAATTTGCAACGCGTCCGAGGCGCTTTTCGCGTCCCTCTTTTGCCCAGTTGCCTTTTTGGGAGAATGGAGGAGGGCCCGTTCGATCAAACCGGCAGCTGTTGCGGTTTCTCCAGTGTGTTCGGGGATTCCGCGGCGCCTCGTCCACTGGCTCGACAGCCGCCACACCCGCCGAAGTTGTCCCTGGCGCGCGCTAGCTTTCATTCGGCCATTCTTTCGGTTTCCCTTCTCCTGATTAAGCTCAGTTCTTTGTAGCATTATGCAGACGATTTCCGTCCAGCCACCATTCCCATCAAGGATATTGTGAGGGACTTTTGTCAGGCGCACAATATTCCTTACGGACAGCATCATCATCATCATCAGCAGCAGCAGCAGCAGCAGCAGCAGCAGCAGCAGCACTCTCTCACTCGTCATCGCCCTACATCCAGCTCCTCATTCGCCACCAATTACGCGCCATCCTACTCGTCACCATCCAACATGTGGCCCGTCTCGTCATTGACCAGGAAACTATCTTCGGGCTCGGCGAGCTCCGGTCAACAGGAACCGATCGGCGAGCTCAAATATTCCGTGGGCAACGCATTGACCGCGAATCCGAGACAAGCGACCAGCGGGACGGTTCCGCCCGTGACCAACGGATCGTCCAATAGTGTCAACGAGTCGGGACCTACCACGCCGCAAAATAACCGTTGGAGGTATAGGAAAGTGACCGCGCCCGCTTCCATCCCGCCGGGCATGAGTCCGACGAGTCAACGAGTCATTCACGTGGTCGAAACGCATCCGACGCCCGATCTCTTGGTCAACCACGTGGTGGCGAGCGGATCGGTGGCTGGCGGCGATCAACAAGCGACGAGCAGGGACAAACATATGCATCAACACGCCTACGATTACAGTAGCCAAATCGTCGATGTGGGGAACGTGCCCGAGATGATCGGCAGACCGTCGGCCTTGAAAAGTGCCAATGCCAGTGGGACGACGAAGAGCGGACGAAATGTCGTGATCGCTACGCCTTCGATCATGGAGCAAATGGCCGCCAAGACGGCCGCGATCCACTTGGGATCGGCCGACGATATGATGCAGGAGACGGTGATTAACGGCGCCGGGAGTGGTGGCAATCACGAGAACGCCGCCTCGGCCGCCGCCCTTCCGGCCATCCTCGTCGATGCCAATCAACAAATGGCCGTCGGTTCGAATATGCTCATGAGAGCCAACAATACTTCCGCCGCTGTTCGTGGACAACAGAAGAATGTCATCGAACTTAGTTCCGCTATGGTGAGTGTTTCGATTTCGATCTTTTCTCCTTTAACCTTAACACCTGGAATCGGTCGATTCCGAAGTTGGCACAGTTCCCAATCCACTTATACAGCTACAATTTTCTGGTCAATGAACCCGCCTTGGACTTCATCTTTTATGAGAGCACGTACATTTAAATTTATAATGGCGCCCCTTTGTGCGGTTCCGAGAGCTCGATCGGAAGCCTTTCCTCCGACGTCATTGGCTCGTTTGATCGCTTTGATGGGCTCCGACGAAGAGGCTCGCGTTCGTTAGTCTTTTTCCGTTTCTTGTGCTCTTCTACGGGCGCTTCCTTCGAAAATCAGACTACCAGAGTCAGCGAGAGTCAAAATTTACGATAAATGACCCTAGAGGACATTTTAAAGTGCAACTCACATTCGGAACTAGAACAAGCAAACTTGTTTCAGAGCTCCGAAGCGCGTCTCCTGTGGGCCGGAAACGTCCTACGTGCGGTCATGTTCCTTCGGACGCCGACCATGGTCCGAGACCGCAAGTACCATTTGGTCTCCTACAAGCGTTGTATGGTCGGCACCGAAATGGTGGACTGGTTGATACAGAACAGCGATGGAACTGTCACAGGCCGGATGCAAGCGGTATGCGAAGGGTTTCTTCTGTGATTGACTACATATCGAGGATCATTAGCTAATCTCGTCGTTCCAGGTCGGCATGTGGCAGTCGCTATTGGAGGAAGGGTGTCTGGCGCATGGTGAGGAGAACCTCCCAACTGATCATACGAAAGAGAGATCCTAGCCGCTTGCTCTGTTTCCAGTCACGCACGAGTATCCGTTCATGGACAAACACCTACTGTACAGATGGACCGAGGACGAAGGTGCGCCCGGGATGGTCGTACGGATTCCCACTTTGGACGAACAGCAGCAGGCTCAAACGGAATTCGCCAGCGCACTAAGCACGTTGGCGCATATCGGTCCCGACTCCCTATTTCGTATGGTCTTGAGGAAAGCGTGAGTGTTGAAACGCGCGATAAGGAGCGCTCGATCTTGCCCTTCTTGGAATCCAGTTGTTCGTTCGATCCATCCGGTTTTAGGCCCCAAGAGAGAACCGCCGAAGAGCTGGAAGTGGTATTCGAGGAATTGCTAAACATCAAAGCTTTGTCACATCTAAGTACGATGGTCAAGAGGGAGCTGGCCGCCGTGATGATGTTCGAACAACACCATAACGCTGGCACGATCCTATTTCGACAAGGCGACGAGGGGAAATCCTGGTATATCATTCTCAAAGGATCCGTCAATGTGGTCATCCACGCCAAAGTACGGTTCCCCGAAAGGCGCTCGTTTTCGGTTTCGAGGTCCAGGCCCAACGAGGTTTTTTGAGGTCCGGCAAGAATGAGTCGGCTTTGCAGGGTTCCGTCTGCATTCTGCACGAAGGCGATGATTTCGGGAAGTTGGCGTTGGTCAACGACGCTCCGAGAGCAGCCACCATCATACTCAACGAGGATAATTGTCAGTTCCTTCGTGTTGATAAGCACGATTTCAACAGGTGAATACAGATTTCCAAGAGCCCTTGAGAGTCCTGAGAGCAAAAGCTTGACAGAGGCGTACGCCCTTTCCAGAATCCTGAGAGACGTCGAAGCGAACACTGTCCGACTGAAAGAGCACGGACGCGATGTATTGGTCCTGGAGAAGATCCCGATCAGGACGGCACCCACGGCGTCCAAGGTGATCGTTCAATCACCGCAGCAAATGCAAATGCAGCACAGGTATTCGGTGATGGCCGGCACTCCGGAGAAGATGCTCGAGTATTTACTCGAGACAAGAATCGACTGTGAGAAAGATGACGGGTTGTCAGACACGGTGAGTGATCGCGTAGGGATCTCGTGGGCTCCGATGCTTCTGACCGTCGCTTTTGTAGTTTATGGACGACTTCCTCCTGACGCATCTGATATTTATGCCGACCAACGTTTTATGTAACGCATTGAGCATTTATTATCAACAAGGATGCTCGGTAAGCGTTGAAAATCGACGGATTTGATCGACCCTCGCATTCTTGATCGTTCGCTTGCAGACTCCGGACAGGCATCGATTGCAGTCGGCCTACGACGATCCATCGATGTTGGCCCAAAGCCCCGATCAGTTCGTGGTGTATCGACGACGAGTGGTCTCCTTCCTTCATCAATGGGTCAGTGTGGCTGGATATACGTTTTTCCAAGATTCGGCGGGTGCCGCGTTCGTGGAGGTAAGTGCGACGGGGTTAGTTAGCTTGGTAGCTGCTAGACTAGACAAAGTTCGTAACCGACCTGTCGCGGATAGGTAAACCAGATCGAAAACCCAAAAGTCAATGCTTACCGATTTTGCGTCCTCCGCGAGGATACGGGAACGGACGAGATTGACCTCGAGTGAACCGATGA
>JAQGCW010000115.1:0-16200 GCA_034700065.1 Mesodorylaimus bastiani | reverse complement strand
CATACTCGACCACGCATTTCCGAAAATGCGTGGAGAGGTGTGCGGATTTTTGAGCCCAAAAACCATATTTTACCCCTGTGCTCCACGCATCCACGCATCCACGCAGCGAAGTATGCAGGAGCCTTCACCACCACCAAGGACGGACCCCCCCTCTTTCCACCACCACCAACAGATATCAATTTTTCAAAAATTAACCAAATGGCGGGAAATTTGAAATCCTAGAAACCTATTTAGGCCAATCGTAGGATTCAGAAAACAGGATGGTCCACCCTTAGAAAGACCCTGGAAACCTTTACGAGGACCCTCCTCAGAAAAACTTTCCCGCCCTTTTCAAAAATTTAAAAACTGACGACTTACCGGTTTCTTGAGCTGAGGCACGGCGGCTGCCTTTTGAGCTTTCTTAGCTTCTTTACGTTGAATCTTGTCCCATTTCGCTTTGGCCTTTTGAGCGTGCTCGGCGGCGATGGCCAAATCGGGATTGGCTTCTTCCTTAGCTTCCTCGGGTTCGGGCTCGTCGACCGGCTGGGCGTCTTTCATTTCTGAAACGGAAAGAAGAATATTTTTTAAATTCCCGCCAAAAGTATCAAAACTAAAAAAGTAGCTTACCTTTAATTCGTTTAAACTCCTCTTCCAAACGGCCACGTTTCTCCTCGGCCGTCTCGCCTTCGTGCGGCTCTTGAGCGACTTTCTCGAATTTCTCTTTCAAATTTTTGGCTTCCACTTTGATCGAGGCCAATTCTTCGGCCGTCACACCGCTCATGATCACGTTCGGATCACGTTCGCGACCTTCCGATTCGATTTCGGCGCTAGAAGAGAAACGAAAAGTGTAAACCGACCGCTCGAGAGGAGCGAAAAAAGCAAGAATGAGCCGGTGAACTGGAGTGCGGTCGGTTTTACTTACCGATATCCTTCCGGCGGTGGTGTGATTTGGCGTTTGGCTCTGGGGCCTTTCGGCTCGTCGGTTTTACCAGCGCCTTGTTCGATATTTTTGAATTTGCTCAAAATATTCTTCACTTCGTATTCCTCGGGCTCCTCGTCGCCAGTCTCGTCGGCCTGCGCGCGACGATTGATCGGTTCTGGCGCTGTGCCTTTCTGCAAAAGAAGATCAGTTCCGTTCGGATTCTAAGATCGTATTGATATGATCAAGAAAATCTGATCTGCTTGATCAGATCAAGAAAATCTTAGAATCTTCTCGAGCTCACCTCTTTCGCCCATTTACTCTCTTGTTTCGTGGCCGATTGATTGATGACGGGTTCCTTGGGCGCTTCTTGATCAATTTGCTTGAACTTCTCGCGCGCCTTACCGGCCACCTTGATCTCCAATTGTTCGCCCGGTTTCTTCTCGCCTTGAGCACTTTGGAAGGCCGTACCTTCCTCGAATCGTTTCTTGATCGAACCCATCTCGGCGCTTTGACGAATATCGTTCGCATCTTTGTCTTGAGCCTATAACAAAGTTTAACAAATTTTTAAATTCAAATTACACTTTTAAAATTTCAAATTCCAAAAATCCTCACTCACCTGTCCATCGGCGGCATCTCCACCTTCGGCGACCTCCTTCTCGCGCATCGCTTGGCGTTCGCTTTTGATACGTTCGAATTCTTCTTGGATGTGCTTCTTCTTCGATTCGCCCGATTGATCTTGGTCTTGATTCTTGGCCGATTCGAATGCCGCCTTGATGTTGCCCAATTCGGCGCAACGTACGTCGATCGCCGTCTTCTCCGTGGCGTGCTCATCCAACGGTTCGCCGGCTTCGAATCGCTTCTTGAATGAGCCGAGTTCTAGAAAATTATAAAAAAAACTATTAGTCGCTTTCCAATTAAAATCGCCATCAATTCAATGCATTTTGCACTCCAGGAAATGTAAAACCCGCGTGCGCAAGGCTGGCGTCTCGCGCGCATAGCAGACAACGCGATATTGCGCAATTTACACTGCGCAAGGTAGCGTCTAATTCTCATGCCAATATATTGCGAACTTCAAACCAAGAAATTGCGAACTTCAAACCAAAGAAATCTGCTCACCTGCGAACTTCACATCGTCCATGGCCGTCTTCTCCACTGGCGTGGTATCTTGGAACGCTTCGCCTTTCATGAATCGATCCTTGGCCGATTTGGTGACTGAAAAATCACCATCAGTCAATCATTAGCCATAAACAAAAAAATGAATCATCATTAGCAATTTAATTAAGTTTAAAAAATGAAAAAATGCAGGTACTCACAAGTTGTATCCAAATTCTCGTCGGCCAATGCGGCGCTCTTGCGTTGTTCGTCGTTGACTTCCTCGCCCGTTCGCTCCTTGAATCGTTCCTTGACGGAGACATTCTTCTTGATCTCGTCCATTTCCTCGCTTCGATCTTGAACCTGGCCTTGCGCTCGTTCCATTGTGCCACTGTCCCATTTGCTTTTGATCGATTTGGCGCCGGTTTCCACTTGAATCTGCAAGTTTGAGCAACCCTGGCGTCAAATCTGGCGTCCGCTTCGCGCGCGCAGCAGACAACTTACCGCCTCCTTCTTCTTGGTCGATCGAATAATATTGGGATCGCGATTGGGATCGTCCTCGTCGTCCTCGGGTTCTTCGGATTCATCGGCGCCACCTTCCGCGTATCTGGAACGGGAAATCGATCGATCGATTGATCAAGTATTGTTCGATCGAATCGGATCGATATCGAGCAATACTTGATCGATCGATCAACTTACTTCGTCAATCGTGATTTCACTTTTCCTTGTTGAATTAAATCCGATTCAACTCCCGTGCGTTTCTCGGTTTTGCCCGATTGTTCGGCCGATTCGGCCCATTTCGCTTTGGCCGCTTGTAATTTACCGACATTCTCCAAATCGTCCGTCGTTTTCATTCCGGCTGAAAAAAAAACAACACAAAAGTCAAAAGTAAAATACCTCCGAAATTGAAATCAAAATCGAAAAAGAAAAAAGACAAAAGAAATATCAAAAGACAAAGGACATGTACCAATTTTATAAAAAGTCGTCCGACTTATTGGACGAGTCAAGGATTCGAAAGTTTGATGTTCGTGGATTGTCTCCATACTTCTCACGATTTCAAAAATTCTGGCAACTATTTCTGGATGAATTCGATTTTGGGCGGTTGTTTATATTGAAGAGAGGGGAAATAATATACGGTATCCAGAGACACCTCGACGCCCTCAAGGCCGTGAAGTATAGTAGAGTGAATTCCTCATTGCCTTCCACCCCTTTCCCCCAATGGTCACCACTTATTGGTCGCTTACCGTCTTCAATATCATTTATGGGTCAAGGATGACCTCTCTCGGCCCACTCAGTGTTATTGACCACCACCAGTCCCTCCCGGAGTCCGAGTCCCCACCACCGAATACCGAGAAACAGGAGCAAAGGAAAGAGACTCCCATTCTCGATTTCCGTTTAGGAACAGATCAAAACAAGTCCTATTTTGGGTGGGATGGACGGAGGGAGGCAAAGGCAAGGCAAAGGCAAAGGCAGGGCGAAAGGTCAAAGGAGGTCGAAGGAAGACGAAAAAGGAAAAAGGAGGATCGGTCTTCCACTTACATCGCACGACGCTCGGGTCCAATACTTTCGATTTAGATACCACCGCGTATTCCTCGTCTTCGTCCGGTTCGTTCGTGGTGTCAGCTGCAATTGGGTAGGTGTTGGATTACTTTACTGTACACAACCGACCGCACGCCACGGAGGCGAAAAGTGCGAATGACGGAGGTGTTGTGACAAGCCCCCAGAATAGAAGAAGTGTAAAGGGATGCTTTACACTTTCGGAGTTCAACTGATTGCGCACTGTACTCGGAGGTGAAAGCGAAGTCAGAACCGACCGCACGCCACAACTCCAGAAGTGTAAAGTGTCACTCCATACGTGAAAATCAATAGCCCAAAAGTGTAAAGTGCAGATCACTTTACACTTTTGGAGCCCTTGCGTGCGGTCGGTTCTATCTTCCTTTCATCCACTCCACAAATCGAAACCAAGCCCTCACTCAATCTCCCCAAATCCATCCTAATCTCCGACTAGATCACCCCGCAAAAATCGATCGATCAATAAATCCACTCACCGTCCAAAGCGCCCTCGTGCGCCAAACCGACTTCGGGTCGATATATTTCGGTAATATGCAATTTGCAATATAATTTCCCTTCGTGCGACGTGTAACCTTGAACGCTGGAAATCGAGAACACACGTTATTATTCGAGGGCCTTATTTTTGAGCAATATAATATATGAATACTAAATGTCGAGAATATGCGTATCCGCCCCTGCCTGCCCGCCTGTCTCCCTGTCTCCTTTCCCTCTGGAGGGGCGTGGCGTGAATGACCAATCGAGTCCCCACCAATCGAGACACACACACACACGTACCGTGTATACATAACATAAAACGAATCGACTATAAGGATGGGAGTGGTATAAAATTCCAAATACGTAATCCCTCGACCTCCCATCTATGTCTCCTCCCAGCCATCAACCCTCTCGGCTTCTTGTGTACATACCGGCTCGTAAGATGATGGTCCTATTGTGTTTTCCCCTCGCACAGTCCCCACACACACACTCCTATCGAATTCTCAAAACTGATACTCCCAGGATACAATAGGTGGAACAAAATTTGAAAAAGAACTAAAAATCCTGCCTCGAAGTGAGGGAATGCGACCCTGGGGAAGGCCCGCCTTGCCCGACTGCCCAGTACCATGTTCATCAAAAGTACTAAACGGTTTCGGCCTAATGCAAAGTGCAACGCATGGGAGTGTAAAGTGCACGTAAATTAGTTCTTGCGACAACTTGAGATGGGTTCAAAATTGAGAAAAACCGCCTATGACAAAATATGTAGGGTCGGATGTGCGGGTAGTCTCAGACATGGCTGGTCTCAGACTCAAATTTACAAAATTCGCGAATTTCTGTTTTTGTCTTCGATCGATCAAAACTCCCAATCCATCTCGGATTGAATTCATTTATTGCTAATAAGATCAGGGAAATTGAGCTCTTTCGTATTGTGGTTCGTTCTTTAGGAATTTTTGAGAAATCAAATTTTAAGATAGATTTTAATCAATTTTTTTTGACGAAATATTAGTGTGTAGTTTGGAAAATTGCTGAGGAGTAATTTGGGACATGTCGTAAATTTTTAATTTGTCTTGCGCTAAATTCTACAACGTTTCTTGTGTCTAATTCCTTACATTTGGATTCTTTCGACATGTATTTTAAAAATCTTGAAGGATTCTCAGTTTACCATTTTGAAAAATATATTTTTTGAAATCGAATTTTGCAGGACCTTAGAATGTAGAAAATAGTTGAAGAAATCCAATGATGTGGAATTAGGCACAAAGAATATTGTAGAACTAAGCGCGAAAATAATTAAAAATTTGAGACACGTCCTCATTAACCATCAGCCACTTTTCCAAATCCACGCACTAATATTTCGTCGAAAAAATTGTTTAAAATCAATCCTAAAATTCGATTTCTCAAAAATTCCCATATAACGAACCAGCATATGAAAGATCTCATTTTGCCTGATCTTTTAAGCAATAAATGAATTCAATCCGATATGGATTGGTAGTTTTGATCGATCGAAGACAAAAACAGAAAATCGCGAATTTGGTAAATTCTGTAAATTTGAGGGTCTGACTGAGACTACCCGCACATCCGACCCTAAATATTTTGCCATAGGCGGTTTTTTTCAATTTTGAATTTGTCGCAAGACGTGGCCTGGCTTAGTATTGGCATGCTTCAATCGTTCAGGGAATGACCATAAATGGATAGACAAAGACCAACCCTACGTACCTCAACGGTTTTTGACACGTGTGGCACTTGAAACACGCTTTGTGAAAGACCCGTTTCTCCGCAAGTACTTTCTCGACTGGATAGACCATTTTTCCACATACGGCACAATCGCGCGGTTCCTCTTTCTCGCCAGCCTACAAAGAGATATATTACCATAAGCTCGACCCCATCTGGACTCCGAACCGGAGCCTTCTGGGCGCTCGGCGAGCGAAGGAAGACCCCGGCTGGAGTCCAATCTGGACAATAATACTCGAATTTCAAAATAGCAAATAGAAGAAAGAAAACCAGGACAGCAGACAGGTGTTAGCATTGAAATTACATTATTCAGTTGATGATGAATACTATTTTCGGAAAATCCGTGCCCCGCCGCCTCGTCCCATTTGCTTTTCAACGACGAGAACCAATCGGAGAATTGACACAATTTACTAATGTCCTCTTCGTAATTGGGTATTGTCGAGATTGGTGATGGTGGCTAGGAAACCGTGTTAGTAGAGGATAGCTTTAGTTCGTGCATTTTTTTTAAAGAAAGTCTCTGCACCGTGCAAACTTCGAAAAAACAAAAACAAAAAAAGAAAAACCTTGGGGCTCACCTCGTAAAACGTCTCCTTCACCCGTTTCCGATCGGCATCGCTCCGTTCGATATCGATCTTTTGCGGCGTCTTCCCTTGGCCGAGTTCGTTTTGTTTCTGTTCGAACATCGCTTTGGCTCCTTTCAAAATTTCGGCACCAATCTCGAGGTCCTCGCGAGCGAAATCCTTTCGACGATCCTCGTCTTGTTTCGCCAATTCTTGATCCAAATGCTCGAATTTCTGCTTGAACGATGAGTATTGTTCCTGAAAGGAAAAAAGATAAATAATTGATTCTCAGGTTCGAACAAGCGCGACGAGACCCGTCCTAGTTTGTCTGCTAAGAAGGCGGGAAACATCAAAGAGAAAAATCTTGGGAAAATCGATGAAAATGTCACTTACCTTATCGACGGCGATTTTCTCCTTTTCCACTTTTGCCCCGGCTTCTTGAGGTTTCTCGAAATTACTAGTAATATTCGATAAGACGTCCTTGCCCAAGCGTTCTTGAATTTCTTTCGGTTGTTTCTCTTTGGGTTCCTTGTTCTCGAAGAGGGCCGATTTCTGAAAAAAAGGAAGTTTATTGACAGTAAGGATTTAATTTTTGACAGTTTTAGTTTCACAATGAGGATTTGGAATTCGAAAATTGACTAAACTACTGGAGGTTAGAAAATGAAAAACACAGGTCAGGTCAGGTCATGTTATGAATCTGATGAAAAACTTCGAAAAATCCCTGGTATAGGCCCCGTGAAAACACGATTCCTAACAACCAACCCCCCACTACCCCACAATCCCGCTGGCTCTCTGGCTCCTGGCTACAGGTCCAGCTCGCTATGTAAGAAGGCAAATAAACAGCAGCCAAACTCCCCCGTTGCATGGTGGGAAGATGACGCTACTATCGCCCTACCTACCACCTCTCCACACAATGCTTTACCCCCTTCCCCCCGCTTGTTCGAAGTTAGCTCGCCGAGAACAAAACTAGGTCGCCATAGATTACAAACATAAAACATAAAGATAACGCCAGTAACAAAAAGAAAGACGGTTCGTACTTACCAGTTGTCCAAGATCGGAGCTCCTTTCGATTTGGATCATCGGCGGCGGTCCCGTATCGTCGTCCGAATCGCTCGACGATAGGGAATCGTCGTCGTCATGCTGAAAAAGAAAATGATCAATTAGGCGAATAACTAAATTTAAAAAAAAATCCTAATCGCTTACATCGTTCTTCTTCGCTTCCACATCGGCCATTATTGTCCACTGGAGAATCAAAATATCCGGAGTACCTTTACTTCTGGCGAAATTTGGAGAACACTTGAACCAATCCGAGATTTCTCCTGTCCGTCTTTAAAATCTAGCTTCCGAGACACTTTTCCCCTAATCCCGAGTCTTCCCACCCAACACTTTCTCGCTCTTTTGCTTCGTCATTTTCAGCTCTTTCACTTCGAGCGAAAATGACGAAGTAAAGCAGATCCCAAGTCCCAAATACGTAAATGTCGAATTCCCCGAACAGTGAATCACCGTTCGAATTCTCCATCTATTCTCAGAAGTCACCACCCCCTCAAAGAGATAAGGCCAACCGGGGTGGGATTTATGGATGTAAAATTTATAGGTAGCTAGTAAGCTAGGTAAGTAGAAAGGAAAAGGAAAACAGCCAAACCCTTATCTAGTGTAGTACAGAATACAGAAATTTCTAACCCCTGCCGCTCGAACCGACCGCACGCCACGCTGGCAAAACGCAACAATGACCTCGGGGCTCCTTCGATGTTCAAAAGGGGGCACGAGAGTGTAAAGTAAGAACCACACCACGCGACTGTTGGTCACGGTGCGCTACTTTACACTTTCACGCGCCCTTTTGACCATAGAAGAACGTATGAGAGTTATTGTTGCGTTTTGCCAGCGTGGCGTGCGTTCGGTTCCCGCAAGTGCTCTTGGATCCATCTCAAAATAAATTCCCGAAATCTTAAAATCATCTTTGGAGAAAGCTGATTCTCCAAAGATGATTTTAAGATTTCGGGAATTTATTTTTGAGATGTATCCAATAGCAACTGCGGGAACCGACCGCACGTCACGCTGGCAAAACACAACAATGACTCGTAGTTCTCCGATGTTCAAAAGGGCATGTGAAAGTGTAAAGTAGCGCTCCACGTGACTGATTATACTTTCGCGTCCCCCCTTTGAACATCGGAGAACTACGAGGGCCGGTCATTCTTGAGTTTTGCCAGCGTGGCGTGCGGTCGATTCTTGCGGCAGTGGTTTCAGGCAAGAACCGACCGCACGCCGCGGGTGCCAACGGATCGAACGACCGGACAATGTGGAAATGAAACGTACTTTACACTTTCACATCGTGCGTTCATTCGATTTGTTTGCACTCGTAGCGTGCGGTCGGTTCCCGCAGTTCCTCTTGGACCCATCTCAAAAATAAGTTTCCGAGATCTTCAAATCATCTTTGATCAATCAGGAATCTCGAATTCTCAAATAAGTTCCCAAGATCGATCTCGAGAACTTATTTGAGAATTCGAGATTCCTGACATCTCCAAAGATGAGAATTCGATCATTTTCAACATGGTCATACCAAATCAAACTTTTTCCCTAATCGATTAGCTAACAACACGTCAAAAAATCCACTCTGTATCCATCCAATAACCTATCGAATACACAGTAGCAGTAGAGATTCCTTCACACAACTAGTTAGGCTAGGCTAGCTAACGAAAAAGTTCGCACATAGGCTCAACGGGGGATTTGTCTCGAAGCTTCTTGGAGTAACCAGCTTGGAGGAGGAGGGTTTCGGGCGGGGGTTCTCTCCTCGAATTTCTACACCACCAGGCCAGTGCGGTTTCGTGACTCAGAAACAACACGAGGGAGGATCCCCGTTAGCTCTGCCCCCCCCCCCCAAGTAGCCTCCCTTGGGGTCCCATCCAATAGACAATCACCCGAGGACTCCTCACTCAACTTTCGGTAGGGAGAGGAAGACGAGTCCGACAGCTGCCTTCTCGTCCGCCCGCCAGTTCGTTCGAGAAAGACATTCCAACTGCTATGAATTTCTTCTCCTCGACCAAACGATCTCTTTGCTTCTCGTTGGAAAGTTTTTGCTTATTTTCTTCGTTTTTAAAATCCGCCTCCTCAACAACTAGAAACAACTGACTCGAGTGGAGAAATGTCAAGCTCAAAATGTGACGACATCCTCGAGCGTACGTCATCCCGAGGATATTGTGAATAGCAAATCGATTCTGATGACGTCACAGATCATCCTATGACGTCATCCAAATCGATCGATCGATCGCATTTCAAAGCCTTCTCAATATATTTACCAATAATATCCTACCTAACTCACAAAAAAATCCAAAAAATCGCACGATAACCCACCAGAAAACGATCGATCGAATCCCGATCATTGCCACGCTTCGAAATATTTCTTCACTTCCTCGTCTTCCGGTTGTAAAATTGTTTCGTCCACCAAATTCACCACCCATCCGGGTCGGAGGCCGAGGAAGATTTGCGACGGATCTTTGCGAATTTTCAAATACTCCTCTTTGTACGTCGGAGGTTCGTAGCCATATTTTTGAGCCAATTCGATTTGAGCTTCGGCGATCGCTTTCGGATCGGCCAAATATCCGCGAGATTTGGGATCTGGAAGAAGAAAATGGGTGTAATTAGGTTGGAGGCTCGGTGGAAACCGGTTATGGACCTCGTGGCGAGTGTAAAGCGCAGCTTTACACTCGCCACGAGGTTAATAAATTGGTTTGTAGCGATCCGCAAAAATAATCTGCTCCACTCACCCGTATAATAATCGATCAATTCGACGGGCGGCGATCGTCGTTTTGGGATTGGTTCGCCTTTTTTGAAGAATTTCTCCGGACTACACAATGCTTCCAACGAGATCGGATCGTAATAGGCGGTGATGATCGATCCGCCCGCACGTTCCACGGCGGCGATCGCCAATTCGCTGGCCCATTGAACTTCCAGATTCACTCGTGCTTGGAAGATATCCGATCCCTGGAAACAAAAAGAGAAAGGTCAAAGTTGTTATCGATACAAAAAAATCGATCAGCACTTACCTCGTCCGTGATTTGAACGCCGAACTGCCTCGATATCGGATCGCATTTGTACAAAAACGTATTGCATAACGACGTCAGATCGATCATCTCGTTCGTTTCGAACCAACCCAAATCGATCAATCGTTGCAATTCCAATAAGCTGATCGGTGGATATTCGCGGCGATGGCTGAAAAATAAAAAAAATGATCAAAAAAACGATTCGGTAAACTGATCCAGCGATTTGAAAAATTCGAAAAATAGAAAATAAATCAAAAATAAATCGATAAAAAACATTTGCGACTTACTGAATATTTTTGTTGTACGGTTCGCATGGCCAAATTCGTTGCCACGGACGGAAGAAATCGCCGTAATACCAACCCAACGGCGGTTTGGCGCCTTGCGATAATTCCTTTTGTTGTTTGCCGTGATAATTCGACGCTCGAGCACTCACACGATTTCTCTGTAAAAAATAATGGAAAAATCAGCGTTAATACAATTTCAGTCATAAAAGGAGGTACATTCAAAAACATATTTTTTCAGTTATTCTGTTTGTTGCAAATTTTGAAAGCTTTTTTTCCAGTTTGATCAAATAACTGACAAAATTCTTTCTTTTTATTTTTTAATGGAATTTTGGAATTTTAAAAAAAATGTCTTTTGAAATTTTTAGCAGAACAGAAACTGGAAACACAAAGATTGTCAAATTATTCGATCTGCAGCAGAGATAAAAGAGATTTAAAAAAACTCAATTAAAACTTAAATTTGAAACGGTTCTGAATTTTTAAAATTACAGTATTCGAAGAACACTTTCAAAAGAATCATCAAATCATCGGACTGATTTCGAAAGAATTTTCGGGCAAAAAGTTTTGAGAAAATTTAGGAAATTTGACAAATAATTCCGACAGTTTTCGAAAATGTTTTATAAATTTTCGATCCAAAAGAACTTCCTGCGGTCAAATTTTTCTGAAACACAAATCATACAAGCTCAAAATCAATCAAGATTCAACCAAATTCAAAATTTCGATTTCGATTCGATGAAAAGTTTCAATTTCGAATTCGAAAATTTTACATTTAAAAAAAATTCAAAATTTCAAGGAAAAAAATTGAAAACTCTTTGACTTACCGAAGTGATGGCTCCCGGATTCGGTCGTAACATATCGTATTTGATTCGCGGCGATTGTCGAACGTATTCCAACGCCCGTTCGCCGGCCGATTTCATCCCCTTGACGATCGATTTCGACGACGACATTTTCTTGATCGGCTGTCGATCTTGATCGGTCTCCAATTTCTCGAATAAATTTGAATATAGCGATGAAGTCGAAATAAATTCTTCGACCACACGACACCAAAATTGATTTTAATGATTTTTGAATGATCGAAAATGAATTTTGAATCGAAATCGTATAAATTTGAATCGAAATCGAACCGAACGAAAAATCGAAATCGAAATCGAAAATCAATCGAGGAAACGATTGAGGGTTATAGAGTAAAATTGAGTTTCAGGTTGAGAGTGTTTAAGGATAACTTGACCGAAATCAAAGGAACCGACCGCACGGCACGCCGACAAAACGCAACAATGACCGTCCTCGAGGCCCTTCAACTAACAGTTACCATGAGAGTGTAAAGTAAAAGTGTAAAGTGCCATTTTACGCACTTTACACTTTCACTATGCGCCGCCGCTGGTATGCGTTACCACACGGCGGCTTCAGTCTTGCGGTTTGCAGCGGTGGCGTGCGGTCGGTTCTTACTTTACGCTCTGTTTCCTTTTCAAAATTTTGTGTCTAAACCGTTTTTCAAACCACCCGCTCGACGGTTGTCACCAAAATGTTGCACCAATTGTTGCATATTTACGTAGGTGACAGCCGTCTCGACTCGACGATTTTCCAAATTTTCAACCTCTTTTGTTTACTCAAATTTTCATCATCTTTTCAAATAATTTCAAAATATCTTTTTTTGTTTCAAAAGTTCCCTCAAATTCCTTTAATTCTTGAAATTTTCATGTAGTTCCTGAGCAATTTTTTTTCAAACCAAATTCCTTAATCCGCTTCCAATTTTTTTCTCCTTCTTTTCGGCCTCCCGTTTTATCTTATACCTAGCTCTCCGTTTAGTCTCCGGTTTCGGCGCCGCGATGTCGAACCGAACCACCCATCCATTCCCTCCTTCGCCGTTTGCCACCCACATGGGTTTATGAAACCGGTAGCTCTCGCTCTTTTCGTTCGGCTTCCCGTTTTTATTCCCCGTTTGTATAATAATTTTTGTACTAGGCATCATCGAAAAGTCTCCCGGCAATGTCGACGAAGAGGGAGAACGGGTTGGTGGTCGACGTCGACGATTCGCCTACGTCGATATCGACTAGACAAAACATCGAAACCTCACCATCGTCGTCGTCGGCGGCATTGGATAAGATCATCGGCTATTCGCAAAGTTTATCCGTCGATTCTACTACCGCCGCCGCTGCCGCTGCCGCCACGAATTTCAACAATTCCTCGACGCCGAAACGAGTACATTATCAAATTATGTCATCGGCCAGCGAATCGTCGTGCTCGAGTGGACGACATTCGCCCGACGAATCGATACGGCGTCGTCACGATCCGAATTATTCCGACGACGAGGAAGATGAAGATGACGACGACGCGCAAAAGGAAAATCCTAAAGGCGAAATCGATGGCGGCGAAGATAATCGGACGACGAAAAATCAACATCATCGACATCAACAATTGCAACGACAACGATCGGGCGGTTCGGCGACGGCCGGCGGATTGAAGAGCAATCATTCGGCGCCCGACGTGGTTCGACGGAATCGAAATATCAGCGGGAGTATGGCCACTAGCGAGGATCATTTCGTCAGATGGATGGGAAAGGTGAGTTATGTTATTTTTTTATGTGTTGATTTTGATTTTTGTTTTGTTGTCTGGTGAAGTGTGAGATTTTGTTTCGATCGATTAGGATTTGAGGCCGCGGTAGATGAATTTTTCGTAGGAGACATTGAGAGCTAGACGTACCAGAAACATTTTTTGACTTGGCTCGCCATAAACGTTTTGGTTGAGCATACCAGAAAACCTTTTTTGTGTTTTGGGATTATCTGACATTTTTTTGGCGAGGCTTTAGGAACGTAATCGAACGGTTTATCAGTCTTTAGGCGCTTTAGGGTTTCGATCAGGACTGGCGTTGGAGCGCTTTATCTGATCGATTCGATCGATAGATTCCCCATTGCTGTTTATTTTCGAGTCTCGTGGTTCCTTTCTTTCTTATCGAAATTCCACATCCAGGCTTTGCTTGATCAAGAATGCGATCTTTCCCCGACTGCTGTGGTACAAAAATCTTTCGGGCGGGATAATTTTTTGGAGGAGACTTTCTTATGTTTAGACGAGACGAGGACGTTCTTTTTTAATCGGCATGCGGAAGTTGAATGATTCAAACAGTGAGCGAATTTCTCTCTCCGAAAATCAACGAAACCTTACGTTAGATTGTTCCCTGTGCTTACGAACATCCCAAAAATACAGTACGCACATCTCGACGTACAGTCTGACATTTCCCTGGTGTGTAAATTTCTGATGATTTTTTTCGTCAGGCTTCCCGTCGTAAAATTCATAAATGCCTGGTGTCTTCGCAGATTGTTAGCTGAATCTGTTGAATTCTGACTCTCGTCGCAAGCACTCAAAAAAATCTGGTTCAAAATAGCTTACTGTTAGGCTTCCTCGAATTCTCTGGCAATTTTCCTGACTAAAAAGTCGCTGGCAATTTTCTTGGTCTCCTTGAAAAATCACTGGCGAATTCTTATTTCGCTTGAAATTTTTCTTTTTGGATTTCTCGATTGTTGCTTCCAAAAAATGATCATTAGCTCAGTCACAAAATTACAAAAGATCTAAGCACACTCACATCTGATCCTTCACTTTCGCCGACCAATTGCGCATGCTTTGATCTCCACAAACTGCCATGATCCAACCTTCTGGCGATCCTCGACTCTTTTTTTTTCGCTTTCTCGATCTTTATCAATGTTATTTTTTAATCCTTGGCCAAGTCAGTAGGCGTTTTTCGTCGCTCACTCGTTCGCTCGCTCGTTCATTCCTCGGAGTGTGGGAGTGGTGGTGGTCCTTCCCCTCCATGCGGCGAGGCTGAAAGGCTCCGAGTGACTGTCCCCCTTGCCCTCAGTATGCTTATTTGTACATCTGGTAGACGGTCGATCAACAAATTTCTGGGAGGCGTTTTTTTTCAAACTGAACTGGGAGTTGTCTGGAAACAATTTTCTTCGGCTGCGATCTTGGATCCAGCGATGAGCGAAAGAGTAAGGCGATCGATTTTGCTGCTTCTGGATCAATCGTTCATTCTCTAAATCCGGTTTTCGCTCGTTTTCCATCATCCCGATATGGGCAAAATAGGGAAAACCAGTCCTGGTAGGGTTTGGGTGGTCCTTGATCGATAAGCTTGTCAGATTTTGTTGATTGGTTCGGTGAGATTGTGATTGATCGCCGGCCGACTGAGATTTTTCCAGGATTTTTCTGGTGGGCGGCCCGCTGGAGATCATCTTGATCACTAACTTGATCCCTCGATTTCAGGTAGTCTACACTGCCGGACGCCCGTCGTGGTTCGATTGCCACGGCGCCCCGTTGCACGAACCGTTCATAATCGGCATATGCGGCGGGAGTGCATCGGGCAAGACGACGGTGGCCGAACGGATCATCGGCGATTTGGACGTGCAATGGGTCATCCTATTGAGTATGGACAGTTTCTACAAGGTTCTCACCGAGGAGCAACACGAATTGGCACTGAAGAATCAGTACGATTTCGATCATCCGGACGCGTTCGATTTCGATTTATTACGCCAAACGTTGCAACGATTGAAGGAAGGCAAATGCGTACAGGTAAGCAGTGATCGGACAACCTTATTTTTCTTTCACAACCACCCTGATCAGAGACCATATTGATTCAACTTTCTAATCAAGTGCTGTTTCATATTTTTCAGGTTCCGATTTACAATTTCTCCACGCATCGACGCGAGAAACGTTCGAAAACGATCTACGGCGCAACCGTGCTCATCTTCGAAGGCATTCTGGCGTTCCATATGCGCGACGTCGTGGACGTGATGGATTTGAAAGTGTTCGTCGATACGGATTCGGATACGCGATTGGCGCGACGATTGCAACGGGACGTGGCGAGTCGCGGACGCGATGTCGAAGGCGTCCTAGATCAATACAATCGATTCGTGAAGCCGGCGTTCGATTCGTTCATTGCGCCGACCATGCGCCACGCCGACATCATCATACCGCGCGGCGGCGATAATACGGTGGCCATCGATTTGATCGTACGTCACGTGAAATCGCGATTGACCGAACGCGAATGCAGTAATCGTGCGATGTTGGCGAGCGGCGAGCAAATTCCGTCGAGGGATTCCAGTATGCGTCCGAGCGTCGCGCCTCCGTCCTTGCACGTCTTGCAACAAACGCCTCAAGTTCGGGTGAGTGCTCTTAGGTTTCTTTCTTACTTCTTTTTCATGGCGTTTTTGTGATCGATCGATCGTCATCGATCATCGATCGGCTTAATCGATCATCGATCGACTTAATCGATCATCAACCGACTTAATCGATCATCGATCATCGATCGGCTTAATCGATCATCAATCGACTTAATCGATCATCGATCATCGATCGGCTTAATCGATCATCAATCGACTTAATCGATCATCGACCATCGATCGGCTTAATCGATCATCGATCGACTTAATCGATCATCAATCGACTTAATCGATCATCGATCATCGATCGGCTTAATCGATCATCGATCGACTTAATCGATCATCGATCATCGATCGGCTTAATCGATCATCAATCGACTTAATCGATCATCGATCATCGATCGG
>JAQGCW010000114.1:0-16206 GCA_034700065.1 Mesodorylaimus bastiani | reverse complement strand
ACTATGTGTATTTGAGAATAAACTACACGTATCGCCTATCATCGTCTTGGTAGCGATCGAACACGTATTGGATCGAGGGTTCGAGGGATTCTCTATCTCGTATAACCCACCCGGTCACAAATTACTTCCGAGAAACAGGGCGAGAGGGCTCAGAAACTTACCAGACGTTTCGTGGATGTGCTTCTCGTCCTCATCGGCATCGCCGCATTCGTCCAACTCGCCGTGGTGATCGGGATGACCGCTATGTCGCTCGGATTCGTCCAACATCTCGTCATCCTCCTCATCGTCCGGTTTTGGTTTCATTTGGTGCCAATCCGCTAAGAAGTTCGCCGCCATGTGACGCCTAAAAAAACGAAAGGATATTAGATTTCACGAATTCCGAGATGGAACTTCCAAAAAGAACGTACTTGAGATTCTCTTCTTCCTGCAGCTTCTGACCGGCCGTAATCGAATTACCGTAGATATGTTTCATACGTCGCGTGGCCATCGGACAACCGGAAGCGCTTCGGTGCGATAAGTATTTCCCCGTGATATGACCAGATCCGTCGCAGCCGGGTACCGGACAACGAAGTAGTTCGGATTCGTCCTTCGGTCGACGCGGACGTGTGGCTCGCGGACATCCCGACATGCTGCGATGCGACGAGTAGTTGCCCGTCACGTGACCAGTGCCGTCGCATCCGGGAGTCGGACACCTGAAGAAGAAAAAATCGTTTAGAAATCATTAAAATTGTTAATCGAAATCGGCGATGACTTACTTCATTTCTGGATGCAACATCGAATCGGGCGAGAGCGATTGCATTCGCGGCGGACATCCATCTCCCGAATGCATGAAGGGCGGCGGTGGCAGGAGCAACGGTCTCGTTCCATTCCCGTTCGGCGGTGTCGACAACGGAGTCGCGAACACGGCGGCCAACGATTTGGGCGGTTTGGGCGTCGTAACATCGAACAATTCTTTGGCGAATTCTTGCTTGACGACGGAGGCGGCGGCTTTCGGTTTCTCGATCTTCTTTACCGACAAGTCCAACACTTCGTTAATCGTCGAGAGCAACGGAGCCGAAGTGTCCATGATCGATGCCGGACTGATCGCCTGAGTCTGAGCCTGAGCCGGAGTTGGCGGAAGACTGCGACTCGGAATGTTGCCGCCGTTGGGCGTCGTGGTCAATGCGATTGGAAGATCTTGCGACGCTTTCTCGAATGAAGGTCTTTGATTGTACGATTTGCTGGTGGCTGATTGCTGAAAAGAGATCCATTAAAAATTGTACAAATCAACGCCGAAGAAAGAACAAAAGCTAAAACTCACCTGGAGCAGACGAAGCATGGCCGCATGCGAGAACAATTCGCCCACGCCGATCATCGGACTCGAGTTGACGGACAACGGCGTCGCCGACTTCTCGGCCTCGACGGTGGCGACCAACGGGCGTTTCCCATTCGCGTTCAATTCCGTTTCGAAAATCGTCGTCGAACTGGGCATCGGAACAAGTTTGGCCGGTCGTTTCTCGTTATTGACGATTGGCGATGGCTTCTGCGGCGGAGTGTCGAGCATAGCCGATTTTCCCTGAGCGTCGTTTGTGCCTAAAACCAAGTATGATTAGCATTTAAAAATATAACCAGACAAAGAAAAAAGCCTCGAGGACTCACTTTTGGCGACTGGCGTCGTGACTGAGGAGGATATGTTCGGATTGGTCAATAAGTCTAAGTGAGATGATGATAATTGGGACGATTTTCGCTGCTGTTGCTTCATGACGGCGGCGATCGGACAACCGGACAAACTACGATGCGTCGTCCGATTGCTGTTGACGTGTCCTTTTCCAGTGCATCCGATTGTCGGGCAACGAAGAACGGTCTCTTGTTGCAAGGCGATTACTGAAAACGACAAATAAGAAAAGTTGAAAGAGAGACATCGCGAAGGGTGTCACAAACAAGGAGAAGTCCCGAAAGAATGAAAGAAACCCCGAAGAATGCACTTACACTGTGGAGAAGCTTTATCCTTCCTCGGGCATCCGGATATGGATCGATGATGAGAATAAAGTCCAGTGGCGTGACCCGTACCGTCGCAACCCGGTGTCGGACACTTCCCACCGCCGCCGCCGCCGCCCGGCGTTTGTCCGGGTTCGAGCGGGGGCGGTGGTAGATGACGCAAATTATTCGAAGCCAAATGAGAAACGGTCGACGACGTAAGAGATTTGCCACTACAAACCGACGAGGACGGAGTTGACGTCGTACGAGCAGCGTTGGGAACCGATACAGCTGCCGCCAATAATAAATCTTGTAGAGCCGACGATTCGCCGACTTGTTGTTTCCGTTGACCCAATAAAGCCATGGCGGTGGTGGCGTCCATCATCATACCGCCGTTCTCGTTGTTGTTCGAACCACCGTCACCATTCGGATCGTCGCCGTGATTGTTGCCGTTCGCCAACGATCGCATGAAGTGGGCGGCGAGAAGTAGTTGCTGATCGGATTGTTCTTGTTGCTGATGATCGTGACTTTGTACTTGATGATCTTCGACCACGCGCAATACGCCAGGACTCGCCGGAGATTCACATTCGCTCTCCCGATTCGCGTTGTTGTTGTTATGCGTATCGTCCACTTCTTCGTGAACCAAAGGCGTCTTCTCCGTGATGCGAACGATATGTCGAGCTGAAAAAAAAGAAGATGCGTAAACATAAAGTTCGCTTTGTTCCCAAAACAACCGAACAGAGGAATGATTCAACATCTGGAGCCCCTCTTTGCATACTGTAGAACTTTTTTCCTCTCTCCCCGAGTGTTTTGACTCATCGCTCGCTGCCCAGTCGAGTCATCGATGCGTATCAAACCGAACGAGTGAGCCAAAGTTGAGACACCGTAAGCAAAGCGCAAATTCTTTCGCGACTAGTTCTTGTTGGCTGACATTGCGACATGGAGAGGAAAACGACAGCTGGCGACTTCAGTTTAGTTCGCCATGGGGCGGTGTTTTATTTGCGCATTACTCCCGTCGAGATAAGAGAGCTCATTCAAAACCGGCCCAGCCCAGCCAAGTCGACAGGAAAAGTTACAGTAGGAAGTGTGTGTGGATAGTGAGAAAGTTTTCTGATATACGGGAAGGAAGTTCGAGAAACAGAATAAGCTCGTGGAAACAGAAAGGGAAGCCCTTGGAAAGTTATGAAGAAAACCATGAGGAGGGTGTACCCGAAGACCCGCGAGGATATGTATCGTCGGTGACAGGAGACTCGACGGGGCTTCGTTTGATCTCGAATGGTCAGGAATCCCAGATTGAATCGATCTATGCCAGAAAATCCACCCAGAGAAATCAAAAGCAAAATACACAAAGATAATAATAGAACAAAAAGCAACAATCACTCACCTTCGGGCTTTCGTCGACGTTTCACTTGCAGAGGCAAATCGGAATTGTGAATGCTATCGAGCATGGCCGGATTGGGCGATGACGATGA
Organism: Mesodorylaimus bastiani; assembly: GCA_034700065.1. Lineage (NCBI taxonomy): Eukaryota > Metazoa > Nematoda > Enoplea > Dorylaimida > Dorylaimidae > Mesodorylaimus > Mesodorylaimus bastiani. Next base: position 12,778 of record JAQGCW010000114.1, on the reverse strand, counting down.
TCCGAAATTGGACGAGGGCGAGGCGACGGAGGAGGCGGACGAACTGATGATATGTTGTTGTCGATCGATCTTCTCCTCGGATTGAGCAGCGTACGAGGCTGGCAACGGCGGCGACGCGACGACATTGTCTTGTTCGGCCGGCGAGAATTCTTCTTCTTCATCGATCTCGCTCAATACCTCGCGTTCGATCAGGTCGCCGACGATGGGCGATCGTGGCGGCGGCGGCAGCGGCGATGAATCGGACTCGCCGATCGTCATCGTGCTCGTGGTCGTCAATAACTTTTCGTCCTCGTTATTTTCTTCGTGCTGATCAATTCGTAGACGTTTGCTCGCCGGTTCGCTATCCGACGAGGAGGAAGATGGCGACGGTTCGCTGCTCCGTTGGAATCCGTGATGATCATCGCCGAGACGCATGTCGTGTTGATGATGCATACGATCGGCGTAAGCGTGATTCTGTTGCTGTTGATGTCGCAAGGCCAGCACCATCTCGTCGGCCATTTCTCGAGGCGGTTGATGCTGACGAGGATGATGATAAAGATGAAGATCGTAGTGGACGAATCGTGGGAATGCGACGTCGATGAAATGATTAATATGGACGGTCGGTGAGAGTTCGTTGTTGCCCGTATTGGTCGACGGGTGATTAGGCATCGGCCGATTCTGAAAACAAAAATGAAAGTACAGATCAACTACCCAACTCTCTGGGATGGGAATGAGCACAAGCTAACTAGGAGGCAGATTGACGGAAGTGGGATGATGAAACGATTCGAGGGGGTTCTAGCTAACGCGCCTCACGTAACGATAAGAAGAAGCCGAGATGAAGCTATAGCTAAAGCGAGAATGAGGCGTCAACTCGTTATCACGCACTTCTAAGAAAGCTTTGGGGGGGGGGGGGGATGGTTTCTTCCAGAAAAGCTTGGTTTTAGCCTCTCTTGCCTTCTTCTCCGACTCAATCTAACTAGAAGAGACCCTCACCAGACTCGTCTCTTATCTATTCGGACTGGGGCATTCGGTATTGGTGGGGTCCTTTCGGGGGTGGCGATAAGGGGTCCGAGGATGCTTCTTGAAAAATGGTTGTCCGATAGTGGAAAAAAGAAGCGAAGAAGACTAAGAAGCGAGAGTGGCACTCTTTGCGGATGGGATCCGGATGAAACCCTCCTGCCAACCGAAACCTCGACGACGATCAGACAAGGATGATGAGGTGGCCGAGAAGGGGCGAGGGAGAGAGAGACCAACACCAAAGAAAGAAAGCTAGCACTAGCGAAACTGGGCCTGACTGAACGCGCGCGCCTCCATCTTCCCCCAAGTCTCCCTTTCCTTCACTTCCTGCGTCGCCAGAAACAGAAAGAGAGAAAGAACCTCGTAGAGAGAGAAAGAGAAAAGGAGCATTAGTACATAGAAAGTTAATTTGATTTCATCGTTTCAAACTGATACCGAGCCTTCCATCCATCCATTCGGTGTATGTCGTCAGGGCCCCTCGCTAATCCCGCCTCGATCGGAGGCAAAGTGGAAAGAAAAGCGGCGGTCTCCTCTCTTTCTATCCGGCCTCCCGAAGAAAAGCACTCTCTCTCTCTTTCTCTTTCCCAACGACCAAAGGGGGATGACGACGATGATGAAAGGAAAAGTTTATTCTCCTTTTTCTAAGATCGAAACAGAAGGAGAATGGATGCTAGTTCACTTTCCTCACTTCCCGTTCACTCGCATGCACACATACAACAAAGTCGGCCATTGGTTTCCGGTGTTGATGATTCGACTCCGGTTTTGTGTCGGCCAGCTTTCTCTCCCAAGAATCCATTCTTCCCGTAGCTAGCTAGCAGCCAGAAAAAAAAAGATTTAAAAGGAGAGCTCGGGCCATTTAGATCCTAAACTTAAGTAAGCTTCTTCCTCCTCGGACCGTCCGGCCGTCCAATAAGCTAAAAACTTAGATTTGCGATCAAGAGAGTCGAAAGTCATCAAATAAGCCAAGACCGAAAAAGTGGGGATGAGATTTTTTCTATTCTCCAGCAGCAGCAGCAGTAGAGCAAGTACCGGAAGCTTCTTTCGAAAGAGCGACTCGCCGCCGCTGGCTCAATTGGAAAGAATGCCCTCAGCCGAGTGCCCTCGGCCGGCTTTCAAATGCGAGTCCAGGGCAGCAGCAGGCGTGGTTCACTTCGGGAAAAGGCCCGGTAACAAACTTATTAGATCAAAACGCGGAGCCGCCCAGCTACCACCAACTCAACTCAACTCGACTCGAGTCTAGGACTTGGGTGAAGAGTTTCCAGAGTCGTCCGCCGGACCTTCTTTTCTTTTCCTCCAAATGGCGCCCGACGAGCGAGGCCAGTTTCCGGCGCCCAGTCCGAGAGTCGTGCTCTTTGGGTTACTCGGGTTGCTTTTGCTCTCTTTTCTTTTTCTACTCCGAAGAAGAAGTCCGCCCCGAATGAGTTTGAGCTTCATGATCCCGAGACCCCTAAAAGCCCACAGTCCGAAGCCGATCAATCGGGGAAACTATTCAAAAAGGAAGTAACCTCGTTTCTCGACTGCCCGGTCGTCGCTTTTTCAAACAAAAAAAAGAAGAAGAAAGTACGAGCATCGGGGTTTGAGTTAAAGGAAAAACTTTTTTTCCTTCTCCGGCTTCAAGGCAAAACGACACCGCCGCCCGGCCGCCCCATGCAAGGTGCAATGGAAGCCCGACAGACGAGAAAGTTCTTTATTCCTCCGATAGAATAGGAAAACTATGATTTTGCTTTTCTACTCTTCTACTCTCTAGCTACGCGTGTCCCCCCCTTTTCCTTCCTTCCTCGGGGCGGGCGTGTTTGTGTCAGGTTGCTTCCGTTCGAGTTGGCACAAAAGAAAGCAATAGCTACCAAGTAGGTAAGCTAGGAGCACTTTTCCGCCGCCATGGTCTCGAGGCCAGGGCAGGGCGAACCGAGGCCCGCACCGTCCGCCCCTCCCTTCTTGTCTGGAGAGATCGGCATAGACTGGTGCCGGATTCGTCTGCGCAAACTTTACCCCGGCCGAAAAAGGGAGCATGATTAAAAAATGACGTGTTCAAAATGAGTGAATGTCCCCGAGAGGCAAAACAAGTGTCTCGGAAAAGCCGACTTGTGCGTGTGGGGTGGAGACTCAGACTGAAAAACTCCAGTCTCCAGCTTTTGCTTGCACCTCATTCGGAGAGAACACAAAAGCTGTCGACGGACGAGAAGAGAATGCCTCGAATCGATTGTTTAGACGTCGGAGCTTTCTATGGGTCGGCTAACCATGGAGACCGCCGTGAGGTTCGACCAAAGACAACAAAAATGGGTCTCGCGGTCGGTCTAGCTACTGGCCGGCTGGCTGGCTGGCTGGCTAGCTAGCAAGGAGGGGGCTCGAGATGACCAGCAGCAGTAAGCAAGCTCGACGAGAAGCACTACAGCCGAAAAAGGGTGACGCCTGGGCGCATAATCACGCAAACTCGGGCGGGCGGTGGCGCCCTGGGCGATATTGACCGCGAGGAGAGAGAGAGGACGCGCATCATGGAAGGACGAGGTGAAAATCCATACGGGACACGCATAAATCGAAGGGCGACGGGCGTCCAGACGAAGCAAAAGATAAATATAATGATGCTTCCTTCTACAGTAGTAAGCTATAGAAATGAGTCACACAAACAAAAACCCCCTCAGTTCGGCGACGGGTCTCCTCGGTCGGGCAGATGGAAAAAGAACAAGGGGCTAAAACTCGAAACCCCCAGTGTCTAGGGTGGGCCACCAACAAAAGGTAAAGGTACCGAGCGGCGCCCGGCGGAGTGAATTTGTTTGCCAGAGCTTTCGGAGCCGCCATGTAAGCAGTAAAAGCAGCAGCAGCAGCGGTTCCCTAAACACCAGGACGAGCCACCACCAGCCACAAGTCCAGCACTACTTCCAAATAGAGAGAGAGCGTAGTTTGTCCGTATAAGGAAGAGAAACAGACCGAAGGCGAGGAGTCGAGGTCGTGGAAGAATGAGTAAAAACTCAATTCTCCTCGGCCCATCGTTCCTTCTTCACTCAAACATTGTCCGGCGCGTAACAAATGATCGGGCGACGAGAGTGACACTTTTCCAGGGAGAGATGACAACCGACCAACCACCACCACGAGCCTCGACCACAAACAGGGCGGCGGCAGCTGCTCTCTCGGACCAATTGACACACAAAACCGCTCTGCTAGTCCCTTCTCCTCCTTCTCCTCGTCATCCGCAAGGGGCCGAAATAGGAAAGTTTGGCATGACCAACTTTTCGTGTTCCCTCCATTCAAGGATAACTCATAAAGTCAAGGTCTTTCCGTTTCGAGTTTTTGGGCGGGCTGCTGGTTGACAGTGAAGGGTCGGCAGTTGTTGAGTGAGGAGGAGGAGGGTTTGCCGACTCCTCGTGCATAATGCAAGAGGACAGCAATACGTATATCGGCCAACAATGGACTTTTTCCGGCTGCCCTTTCCTCGCTCTCTCTTCTTTCCGATGATGATGGCCGAAAATGGGTAGGAGAAAGGAGATCGGCAGCTGGCGACGGGTTCTATATCATCGGAGTTATACTCTTTTCGGTCGATGGTGATGGTGGTGGCGGGCGGAGGGCGGACGGACGGACGGGAGCGTAAGTAGTGGCAGATGTAGCTGATTGGCACGATTTCCCAAGCTGAATGGTCGACACTCGGCCGACGAGTTTGGCCTTCGAATCATACAAAAGGGGGCAGATGGGGGCTTCGGCGGCGATGAGCAGTGGCCGGCGGTGACTGACTGACTGACTGTATGTCCGTATATGACGAACAACGAAACAACAAGCCCTTCACTAATAATCGCCCGTGGTGACCACGAAAACTCCGTCCGTCCGTCCACCAGCAGTTGGCGGCGTATCCGGCCCCAAAACGAATATGGCCCCGAGGCTCGCCGCGACTTTCCCTCTCTTTTCTCTCTACTTTGGTCGTGTGCATCCGTGGCGAGGGCCGGATGAAATTATTAGAAGGCGCCCAAATGCTCAGCCAAGCCTCGAACCAAGAAAGGAAAAACCCAAATTTCCTTCTTTCTTCGGTCTCGTGTCCACCCGTCGGTCGTCCGTCCGTCCGTCCGGCTAAAACTCGTAACGCCCCAAAGATGGACGGATGGACAGTCTGACTGGACGAGGGTCGAGGATTCACTACGTTCTACGACTAGAAGCCGAAATTGAGAGCTCTCAGGGTACCGATGATTCATATATGGAAATGGTCATGACCAAAAAAGATTGAAATCAGCAATGAGCAATGGCCAGAAAGAGCCAGTCACTCGCAGCACCAAACACCCTCGCTATGACCGTCAAGCTTTGCCGCGAGCTTTTAATCGAGTCAACCCGAGCGAGAGGGAAGAAGAAGCCAGGAGGCGGCGGGCGGGCGGCAGCCAGTCAGTCACTCACTCAACTCGACGAATAGTAGGTAGCAGTCGGACATTCACGGATAACAAAGTTAACAAGCCAAGGTATGAGCAAGCGAGCGAATCGAGGAGAGTTTCGAAGAAGTTGCATGACAAGGATGATGATGAAGCCCATACTCGGCGATGTTTCCAACTCGGCGATGAGTCTCCGCCCAGCCGCACTCTTCGTCGAAAACTAAACCGAACACTGGCTGGCAGCTGCTCGAAACACAAACACGACAAGCTGCTGGACGAGTGAAAAAGGAGGAGGAGGAGGAGGATGCGACGGACGAGACGGTCGCCAGAGAAGCAGCAGACATGGGCGGAATCATAAGACGTTTCACAGAAAAGTAGACGACGGATGCGGCTATCGCCAAACATGGTCGGAGAGGAGAAAGCGAGCCTACCTTTCAGCACGTAAATATTGGTTATGGCTAGACCCAGACTCCGAGAGCTGCTGATCGATATTCGGGAGTGGAGGCCTGATTGCGGTGATGGACTGGGACACTGGGTATTGGGCGGTAGGTCTTGGAAGCCAAAGTCCGCTGTCATCAGGTAAGCATATTAGTTAGACTCTGGGTCACTCGCGCTATTCCAGGGACTGCATCAGAAGGGTCCTGACCATAAGTCCAGACGGGGCTACCGAAGATCCAGATCGGGAAACGACAGTCGTTGACACACCGCGACACTCCGAAGAAAATTAACCGCGAGAATCTACCGTTTCCAATTCACTTTTACAGAAAAGGAACGCTCATCAATCTTAGAAAAAGTGCGAGGAAAAGCGGCGCTGACCGGGCAATCTTGGCGGACATCACTCCAATAAAGAATGGGCTAAAGGACATTTTTGAGAGAGACGAATTCAAAAATGGGCAAAAACCGAATGAGTCCTGAGAGCACCGCAGCAGGGAGACGAGGAGAACGAGCGGACTACCGGTCGAGCGACCAGCAGCAGCAACAAGACGACGACGAAACATATGTCCCCGGAGGAAGTGGCGAAAAGAGAGGGAAAAGAAAGAAAAGAGAAAGCGCCTTCATTTCTCTTGTTCCTACTTTAGGTCGGGTGTCCCCGGTGCCCATAAATACAAGGTATAACGAGTATATAAAGAAGCCCATTGGTTTGACCCGAGAGTCCGCGGCAAGCGGGCGGAGGGGGCGAGGGGGAGCAGCAGCTGGGAACTAGGCGCGCGGTCGAGTCCGACTGAGTCTCGCTCCAATCCCGCGACACACCCGTAATCACGAATCCAACCTCGACGAAAACGAACCACAACGAGGAGACCACTCCGAAGGGAATTCGCGACGCCGCCGCCCCACTGCTCGCTCTCCGTCCTTTCCCTCTCGCTCTCTGCTGTGTCTTCCGTATATGGATGCCACAAATGAGGAAGAAAGAAAGAAACGAGAGTGAGAGCCGAAAAACCCGAGAGCAAAAGTTGTTGGTGACCGTGGACAATGTTGGTCTCCGGAGAACCTCCTACCATCCACGTAACTCGACCCCGGAGGCTCGCAAATCCGAATCCGAGGTCGGTTCGCGACGAGGCTCCAGGCGCCACGACCTCGCTCTTCCACTCCCGACCGAAGCTCCTCGCTCCGCTCCACTTACTTTCATTTTCCAAGTTTGGGCAAAGAAGAAGAAGAGAAAGGAATGAAGGGGCTCGGCGTCGAAAAGGAGGGCCACGGGGTTTGCTCCTCGCGGGGAATATTGGGTCGGAGGAGAAAGAACAAAAAAGGCCATAAATTACGCGTAGTCCGAGGTTGGTGGGAAGCACAAGAAGAAGAAGAAGGAGAGGAGAAGAAGAATACGAGCTTTTATTACTTAGCGAGGTACCGAGGAACCCGGGCTTTAGAACGGAAACGGGGCTTTTCCTCGTTTTCTCCACCACACACACCCATGAGCTGCTGGACGAGCGAGAAGCCTCGGTTTTGGTTATTACCCGCACGGAGTCGTCGGTTGGTTCTGACCACTAGAAACTGGACCGTGCTACCCAAACAGCCAGTTTGTGTTGTCCCCTAGCATATAAATATATCCTCGTCCGTCGGCCAGCAATCAATACGTCCATATCTGCATCCTTCATTTGCGAGAATATGACCGACCGACAGACCACGAAACCGAGGAGAGAGCCGTCCGTCCGTCCGTGGACCGACCGTCCAAAAGTCATGGAGCTGCTGCTGCCTTGGAGGAGGGCGGCTTCCATCTCGGACCGAGCTTCCTTCCCTTCCTCTTTGCGCCGAGGCCCCCTGACGCCGAGTCTCTCCGAAATTCCAAACAATACATATATGTACAGTTTCCAAAAACGGACATGGCTCCGAGCGAAGGGGGGCTTGGGCGTTAATTACCTATTGTAGGGAGTACGCCGAGGGGTCATTAAACTCGAGCCTGGCTTCCGTCCGGAGAAAGTGGCCTTCCCAAAACGGAACTCGATTGGCGCGTTGGGATTGTAGAGCTTTTTCAAAAAATTCGAATCGGAAGAAAAACGACGAGTTCGAGAGAGAGAGGGAGAGAGAAACGAATCGGTTTTCGTGTTCCGGTAGGCGAGAAAAGGCAAAAGCGAACCTGCCGATGTGGGATTTGGAGCGAAAGAGGCACTAGTGAAAAATCAGTGGCCGCGAGAGAGACGGAACGACCAAGCCCTCGGGGGGAAAGAAGAAGAAGAGAAAATGGGTGGTGGAGAAAGAGAAAAGCGGAAGACGAGGGAAAACGACTCGTGTGAAACCATTTATTTGACACATGGCCTCTCTCGGATTTGAACCCTCCGGGGACCCAAAGGAGACCGGGGCCCGTGCCGCCGCCCCAACGACCATTAGCCACGACGGTCCGAGGACGCTTTATCTCTCTCCTCGGCTTTTCCCCTCTCCCCCCGGTTTCTCCCTTCCTTTCTCGGACTTGCCTTATGAATCATTGAATTCGGAGTCGAGGCTTTTTCCACCTCCTTCTGCTCGCCCGGAGGAAAAATTATATAGGTGAGCCGCCCGGGGTCGTTGTCAATGAGCCGAAGAACGGAGTCCACACGTTGTTGTCCACCGAACAACAACGGTTACAGTAAGGCCGGTCGGTCGGAGTTTTCAAAAAGACGAAGCTGGACTGTCCGAGAGAGAGAGAGAGTGGTCAACTGGACGAAGCGAATAAGGATGACGAAGATGAAGACGATGATCATCGGCTGTCTCCAAAGACGACATGGAAGGACAATTTGTCGACGACACAACACGCGCGTGTGCTTGTGTTGACGCGTATAAGCCGTCCAAAGTGACTGCCACTTGCGCAAACATAACTACGGACTGGACTGGACCGAGGCGGCGGAGGAGGAGGACTCGTCGTCAGCTTCTGGGTTCCCTCCATCATCCACGGTACTGACCAACGAACGAGAGTGCCCGGCAGGGTCTCTTCTGTATGAACAGTTGCTAAGCCAAGCTAGGAGCCTCCCATTTTCGGACAAACTATAATACGACGGTCGGGGGAACGCGGAATTGGCCTTCTCGGAGGCAGGCCACCGATGACCGATTATGATGTCATGAGAAAACAAAAACTCTCCATCCTCGTTCGTTTCGTGCTCGTGCCCGAACGTCCAAACACGATCGGTTCATCCTGGTCCTTCTGGCTTACTGCTGCTGCTAAAACCGAATGGTCATGAATCGACGGGACTCGGCGCTGAGACTCTCGGAAACGTGAGTGGAACACGATGAACAAGCTTTACGCCAAAAAAAGATGGCCCGAAAAAACTGTCCTGACTGACGCAGCAAACTTCGAGCGGGAACATTCCCCCACTGGTCACGACTGCAGCCGACTGACTGAACAGAACAGGCTCTTCACTGACTACAGTAAGACGACGCAAAAGGTGGAAACTGATACATCGCCTCTCCACTTCTCTTCTCAACAAGTTTGACTTTCAAATGTGCTACTCGGAGGCTCTCGACGGAGTTGTGTTACATATCAACTTCATTACTCGTCTTGACACTTTAGCGTGACTTTGTTCTTGTTCTCGTGGAAAATGAAAAGTCATATATGGGAGCTCCAGAGAGAGGAAGGGTAATGGATGAATTAGGTGATAAACTCGGATGCATGGCGCCAACTGACACCAAATATGGACTGTGCGCCCCCTGCGCCTGCTTCTGTTTCGCTGTTCCCTCTTTTTTTTCCTATACGATGGATGACGGGGGAGAGAGCAGACGACATACTATATATGACCGGCGGAGAAAAGAGGAGCCTTATGGCGAACGAGACCGACCGACGAGAACTCTCTCTCTCTCTCTCTTTTTGGATGATAGTAATACAATATAATAATAAACAAATGCATGGAAGGGAAAGAACTGGGGGGATTCGGAGACCGGAAGGGATCGAGGTGGACACACGACGCGTGCCTCGGGGTGGCAGATGTTGCCGCTCGGGTCCTTCGGGGGGGCGAGGAGAGGGCGGGAGGGGCAGGGCGGCATGCATAGACCCCGAAAAGTCCGTCATCTGCCACCGCGTGTACCTCTTTTCTTCCATTTACGGTCGTGCGCCCGGCTTAATAGGAGGTCCACGAGCGACGACGCCCCGAAAATGAGTGCTCAATAAAGCCAAACTTGGGCTTCTCCGAAAACCATAATGGGGAGGGGGAAGGGAAGGGGGGGACTCGGGGAGCTGGGACCTCCGAAAACCCGAGAGCTGCTGGACATATAATGAGTCACTCTAGGAGCAAATACTAATTTATCGACGAGCTGTCGGGTCGAGGAGGAGACTGAGACTGAGTGAGGAGAGAGAGAGTGACCACAGTCCAACCGAACCCGGCTTAGTAGCCCCCGCGGTCTCCAATAATGGAAAAGAGAAGGGACAGAAGGACGGCGGGGGGCATTTCTCTTTCCCCTAGTTGTCGGGAAACCCCGAAAAATGAATTACGCCAGTTATGCTCTCTGCTCGACAATGACCATCTTTGGATGCGAGTTTCTTCCTCCTCGATCTATACAGATGGACTCCGAGGGAATAAGAAGAAGAAGAAGAGGAAAAAAAAAGAAACGAGCTTTGACTGATTGAAGATGAAATTATTGTGAGTGATGGCGAAAGAGAGAGAGGAAGGGCGTCGAAGATGTTTCATCTTCTTCTCACCCACCAACCAACCAACACCACCACTTCCCAAACACCACGACCAGCAGGGTGCTGGATACTCCGACGAAGATGGGCGGGAAATGGAGATTCTCATCCATATATACCCAAAATCGATTGGCATAAATTTGACTGACAAAACATTTTCTCTCGTCTCTTTTCGGTTCAGTCGGCAAAAAAAAGTGAAATGAGAAAATAGGCTCGCTCGCATTCTCTTTCCGTTATGTGTCCACACAAGAAGGCAGGGGGCTTTAGGGTGTCCAGGAGGAGGGGAGGGAGAGCTGATGAATGACTCGGGAACAATTGATGACACCTTTTTTGTGAAAAAGGAGAAGAAAAAATCTCTCGCACAACAACGCTTTTGGGACTTTTGGAACCGGGTTTTGATTAAAAAGAACAGAGAAAGGTCCCCGAGTCTTCGGGGGATTACTGTAGGTGTAGCCGAAAGTGGCCGGGCGGAATGAGCGGCTTCTGGGGGAAGCAATAGGTCGAGGAAGAGGCGTCGAAATATTTGTCAATAACCGCGAAATTCTCCAACACCAGACAAGGTAAACGTATTTTGGTACCATTCGCCGAATTCCGAGAAGGCGGCGGCAGTCGGCGGAATCGGGCGTATAAAACGTCGAGTACCGTTCGAGAATCGAACGACGCTGGGCGATTGAGGAGAGAGAGAGATGAGGATCTGGATCATCATCATCCTCTCGATCTCGGTCTGCTGGTGGTTGGCCAACGGCGAGGAGGAGAGGCCGGAGAAACCGAACGAAGTGATCGTCGAGGTGATCCGAGCCGTGGGCGATTGCACCCGAGCGGCCAAAGTTGGCGATCTCCTCAGCGTCCATTATAACGGGACTTTCAGCAATGGAAGTGCTTCGGATAGCGATTCGAGGTGAGGAAGATGGTTGGAACTGTGTACTAGTTGGACCTTTGAGGACAGGGGGCATGTCAGGGTGATCAGGAAGACTTGGTGGACGCTTCCTGATCACCCTGACATGTCCAATTTCTTTTTCTGATCACCTGAATCAAGGACTGACAGAGAATGCCGAAAAGAGATCTGACAGAAAAAGAGATATGGAGATCGAGGATCCACGGAGCACCAATGACCAAATGAAAGGACACCCTGAGGCAGATCAAGGTGACTGAACCTCTGATCACTTCTTCCTATTTTTCAGCCATAAACGCGGCCAACCGTTGCAATTCCAGCTGGGATTCGGCGAAGTGATTCCTGGATGGGAGAAAGGCCTTCTAGGGATGTGCGTCGGCGAGATACGTCGGCTCACGATCCCTCCGCACATGGGATACGGAGAGAAGCCGGTCGGTAAGTTGGAATGGGTGATCATTTTGGGTTCCGCCGGAGATACGTGAGATCATTCACTGGAGCCAGGGTTCATCGGCGGAGGCGATGGTCCATTGGATTCCCATGTCTCCACGGGCGCCGTTTCCTGGACAAGAGCCCTTCAAACTAGGGGAGGACCCAACCACGTTTGACCTACGACCTCTCTCCAGGCTCCATTCCGATCAACGCGATGCTCTCGTTCGATATCGAACTTATGGATATCAAAGAGGGCAATAAATCCAAAAATGTCTTCAAGCAAGTCGACACGGATGGCAACAAGAAACTGACCAAGGACGAAGTCGCCTCTTACTTCAAACGCGAAGCGGCTCGTCTCAATCTGAACGTGACCGAATGGGACATCTCGGACATGGTTTGGGAAGTGTTCGAAGTCGACGATAGGAATAAGGACGGTTTCATTAGTCGGAGAGAATTCTCTGGTCCTATTCGAGGAGGCGGGCCATCCGATGAGTTATGAGGCTACTTGACTTCTTCGTAATTTCTTAATGCGATTGTTGAGTTTTCTGTTTTGTTTCATGCGTTCGTGTTTCGAAGTGTGTCTAGTCATAAACGGTGATACCCGAAGAGCTTTAAAAATAACGGCTCAGAACAAAGGAAACGTAACAAAAATACTCCCTTCGATAGGAACCATCACGTTGGAACATTGTAGATGATCAAATTCTTGTCTTCCGATACCGAAACGAGCCTCGAACCATTTCGATTGAAGGCCACGGACCAAACCTGAAAGAGGACAAGATGTAAATGTTTGGACGATGTATTGACGGAAGGAATTTGCCTACCTGATCGGTGTGTTCGATGAATTTATGCAGCTGTTGATTCTGGATCAAATCCCACACGCGAACGGTGCCGTCGGCCGAGCCACTCGCCAAATAACGACCATCGGACGATGGATCGACGCCGAGGACCCACGACGAATGCCCAGCCAACGTGGAAACAACAGAGATCGACGAGGCCCTGAAAGACAATGGGATGATTATTGGATGAGAGATGAAA
>JAQGCW010000113.1:0-16210 GCA_034700065.1 Mesodorylaimus bastiani | reverse complement strand
TCTCCTTTAGTTGATTAGGCGGCTCAAAGAGCGTTCAGGTTTCGTGCTATGATAATCAATTGAGTATATTTATGTATCTAGTTCGTTTTTATGCAAGTTTATTTTAATTTTATTATTCATTGTAAGTAATGAACAATGTTCTTTGTCGTTTAGTGTTTTACTAATCGTGTTCAAAGGTTTTTACAATCCTTGTTGCATTCGAAAGTTTTTAAATATTCCCGCCATTTTTTATGAAATGTGAGAATTTGTGTTATCGAAATGGATTTCGTTCTTCCTTTCCATTTTCTTTTCTTTTCTTTTCCTTTTCTTAGTAAAATCTTCTGGGAGAAATGGAAAGGATAGTTTTTTTGCTCCCCTTTGAAATTTCCTTCTTTTCGTTACTCATAATTTTTCTTTTCATATTCCTTTTTTCAAATTTTCGTGGGATTTCTTCGCGATCATGGGGACATTTTATGTTTTTTTAAAAGTTAAAAAGTTACGTAGTTAAAAAGTTTACAGGAATCTAGCTAGCTCGAAACGTCTTTTCTTTTTGATGAATTTTTCAATCGGACTAGTGTTACTAAATGCTGTAGTTTTATTTTAATTTTTGTTTTCAGGCTGTGTGGGAAGAAATTTTCGATGGAAGAAGAATGAGCAAAGACGAAAGTAGTAGTCGTTGGTTACCGGATTTAAAAGATGCCTCCTTTGTTATTGGTTTGACGGCGAATAAACTATACGAATTCCGAAACGAGCGGAGCGTCGTCTCGAATGAAGCGGATAGTTTTATTTTGGAGACTGAGGTGAGTCATTCAATTTTTTTGGATTTTTTTGTTAGGATTTGTGGGTTTTCGAATTTTTGGGGAGATTTTCGTTAGTTTGGTCAAAAGTTTCTGGTTCGAAAGGTTACAGCTGTCATAAATTTTTCTATCTAATTCTGAAAACTTGTCTCAAAAACACTGGAGTCTCAAAGTTCTCAGAAGTTTTGCGCACTTGCTTCAAAAACTTTTTGATGGTTTTTGCAGTCCTGGATATTTGGTTCAGAAATTTGATGTCAAAGTTTCTCCCACGTTTGTTCGATAATTTTTAACGTTTTTCGGTGTTCTCTTGTTTCAGGCCAAACTCATTCGTCAATTCAGTCGATTGCTTTACTTGAAATTACAAAATGAGAACGAATTCGCGGCGGAGCAAGCGGACGCGTACGGCAGTATTGATTTATGGCTCAACATTGTCAATATCAGCGAAGCTGCAGTCAGGGTAAGTGAGATGATCGATGTGTTTTTCTTTCACTTCTTCTCATTTACCTTATTGGGGAAAGTGAGCCCTGGTTGGACCCATTTTCCCTTTTGTCATTTCCTTTCACGCGCGCCTTTGATAATTTCTCTTTCCTGATCTGCTGACTTGTTGTTGGGGGGTGCTAATTTCTGCTTCCCTGGTCGGATCCTTTTCATGTCAGACTTTCACCTGTCTTCTTGTTCTTGTTCGATGAGTTTGTCTTCTCGTCACATACGCTCGTCATGTTTTGAGGAAGCCAGCGCACGTGACTGATTCAGGGTCGCCATATATGTACGTACGTAGAGAGGGAACAAGTTTTTCGTCATCTCCGCTATGGGTTCCCATTCGAGAAAGAAAGAAGCCTGGTCAGTTCCGAATCGCGTGGCTCGGAGCTTCTCGGCGTTTCTTTCCCCTTCTTTATTCCGATCCTTCTTTTTTTAATGACGTTCTTTTGGTTTCCAGGTATTGAAAACGGAAGTAAAAACGGTGGAGGAATTACTTCAGTACAATGACGCCAATATGGAATCGTTGTGCGATCGATGCGGGATCCACGGCGAGGATCGACGGAGATTATCGACGGCCACGCGGAATTTGAAGATGTACACGAAACGTTGGCTAGGTAAGAGTGTGTTTTCGTATTTTTGGAATTTTCTATTCTTGCTGATATTCTCAATATTTCACATTTTTGTTTTTCAGACGAAAAGAAAGAACCGAGAGAAGATGTGCTCGATTCGTCGTTAAGTTGGATCAGCTACGAAAGACCGAATTTACTAAAATCGCCCAATTTGTCTCGCGACAATCAAAATCGTCGATCGATCTCGGAATCGGGCGTCGATTCGGGAGCGTCGGATTCGGGTCTCGGCTCGCATCCGTCGCAAACCTCCTTGCCAACGGCGAGTCCACCGGCGAGCCCGGCTTCGTTCACATCCGGTGGCGCTGCAACGGGTTTGATGGTGGGCGCCGGTGTCGCCGCCAACGTTCACGTATCGTCGCAACATCATCCTCATCAGCATCATCATCATAATCACCATCCACCGCCGCCCAAATCGCCGACTTCGTTATTCCATTGGGGTACGAACGTGGTCCGCGGTGTCACGCCACCGAGTACGCCATCGTACGCCGTCAATCCGAAACAAGCGGCGACCAGTACGTCGAATTCGTTGGCAGTCACGTCGGCTCAAGCGAAGAAGATGGCCTCGATCCATTGCAAAGCTCCGACGACACCGCCGCCCAGTTTACGATGGGGTACGTCGACGTTCGGATTCACTACGACCACCGCACAACCGCCGCCGCCCAGTAGTCCCGGACATTTCATGACGCGAAGTCGTTCGCACGAATCCAACTTGCCCAATCGGATCGTTCGCGGCGATCAGGCGAACAACGCTTCGGCGATGGCGGCGGCGATGGCGAGCGCCACCACACCGTCGTCGACAACATCCGCCGCCCATTTCGTATTGCCATTGGCTTCGAATATTTATTCCTCGTCGGCTATGAGTCCCGACCAACCGAGCTCCTATTCGGATGGTCCGCTATTGTCGCCTTCGTTCGGATACACAAGTCCAACCGCCGGAGAGAACGCACAATGTAAGTAACTGCATGGTTTTTTCGGTTTTCTTTTTAATTCTAAACATCTTACCTTGTTTTTAGCATTGCAAGTGCCGAAATCTCCGCGCGGCGCAGTTCGAATGTTGCATAATATCAATCATCGTTTCAATAAAATGTGGAAATTTTCTGTCAAGCCGTGTTCGTGTTGCAATTTGCGTTTAGGCGTGAATGGCGAACGATGTACCGATTGCAAGTAAGTAATTAAATTTTTTTCTTTTCATGCTCTTTGTTCTAAGTGCTCACTCGTTTTCTATCAGGATTAAAGTACACACCAATTGCAAAGCGGCGGTTGGAGCGACGTGCGGTTTGACGCCTCAACGATTGCGACAAATTTACGATTACATCGTTCAGACTGATGACGGAAGTAAGAGCTAGTTTTTGTGTCATTTTTTTGTAATAACTACTTTCGAAGCTTTTGTTTTAGCTTTCTCAAATTCCTCACCGCATTTGGGCGATGGCAAGAGATCGAACGATGGATCATTGTCCACCTCGATGTCGTCCAGCGTGTTGAGCGGCGGCGATAATCCCTTATCCGACTCGAGTAGTTGCACCAGTTCAGCGCCATCCACACCGGCTCCGATCATCGCCGGTCAACCTCAACCGTCGCCGAGCGTACATGTGATTCGGCATTCGAATTTCGCATATCCCGATGTCCCGGAAGTCACAGTGGAGGAACCGAAGTAAGTTGTCGTTGGTGTTTTGTCGGATTTTAGTCATTGACGAACTTCTTTCGTTTTCAGCGAACTCCGAGGATCCCAAGGAAGCGACCATACCGTCCACAATAGCAACGATGGATCGTTGACCGGAGCTGTAAGTCCATTATTGTCTTCCTTTTTTGTGCGATCGAATCTGTATTTTTCTCATACGAATTTTCCTTTCAGGGCTCCGAACTCACTTTATCACCCGAGGACAATGTGTTGGACAGTTTGGGCAGTAACGATAGCAATTTTAGTCACAAGGAGATACGACGAGATGCCTGGTAAGTAATTTCGCGGCTTCCAGTTGCCTTATGTCGTCAAAACTTGGCCCCTCTGACCGACCTCCGTTAATTTTGTTCGCTTCTAGGAACAAATCGACAATCAAAGTTGTGAAATGGTGGCAAGAATGGACGATTCCGATCGAGGAAATTCGATTCATCGCCGAGCCGCCTCCCCGTCGAGGTCGCTTCGGCAAGGTCCATTGCGCCTATTGGCATCAAGATGTGGCGGTAAAATTTCTGAATATGGATCACGTCGCCGATGAGAAGCAATTGGAAACGTTCAAGCTGGAGGTGAGTACGCGTATCTTGTTAGATTTTGGATTTTGTTTTTCTGTCATTCTGACTGTTAATCATTTGACTTCCGCTTTTCAGGTGAACACATTCCGTAGCACGCGACACGAGAATCTGATTCTCTTCTTGGGCTGTTGTATGAATCCGCCGCATTTGGGCATCGTCATGAACTGGTGCAAGGGATCGACCTTGTACACGGCGTTACACATCCGCGGTGAACGATTGGATATGCCCAAGATCATCAATATCGCCGTCCATATTTCGCAGGTAAGTTGAATCTGCCTCTTCTCTTTTCTGATGTCTATCTCTTCTATCTCAAAAAACGGATTTCTGTTTCAGGGTATGTCGTACTTGCACGGTAAAAAGATTATTCACAAGGATCTCCGTTCGAAAAATGTGTTCATCGAGAAGAATCGTGCGGTCATCACTGATTTCGGTTTGTTCAACGTTGGACGACTATTGCGTTCGGAACACGCGTCGGGGTAAGAGTTTGATAGCTGCTATTACTTCTTGAAGAAGTTTGGATGCTAAGTACCGTATTATTTCAGCCGTCGATACTTGCACGTACCAGAACACTGGCTGTGTTATCTGGCGCCGGAAATTATGGCGAATCTATTCAAATACGACAAGGAGACGAACGAGTTGAACGAATTGCCATTCTCGAACGAAACGGACGTCTATGCGTTTGGGTAAGTTTTTTGCTCCTATCTTAATGCGTCAATAAGTGATCGATGTCATTTTCATTTTCAGCACGTTATGGTACGAATTGGTGACCAGCGAATTCCCGTTCAAACGCGAACCGCCCGAAGCGATCATCTGGCAAGTTGGACGCGGTGTCAAATCGGCGTTGAATAACGTGCAAGCGGTGAAGGAAGTGAAGGTAAGCAGAAGATGGACTCCTCTTGATGAATTTCTCGCCAATTCTAACGTGTATATCTTGATTCATTTCCAGGACATGTTGGTACAATGTTGGGCGACGAAGGCGGCAGACAGGCACGATTTCAATGCCATATTGAAAACGTTGGACAAAATGCCTAGGAAACGTCTGGCTCGGAGTCCGAGTCACCCGGTTCATATGTCGCGTAGCGCCGAGGCGATATTTTAATTAATTAAAATTAACGAAAGTGAGTACCGTTTTTATCGATGATCGAGAGAATTTCGAGGAAAATGCTACTTATGGAACGAAACCAAAGGGTAAAATCAATCGACGCTGTGGTGCAATGGTTTTTTATCAGAAAACGAACGAAGTTAACGGGAAAACACGCAAGTATGTTAGCAATTTTTATGTGCGCCGAAGCTTTTTTCTGTATTTGGTCATATCTCCGAGTGGTGTTTTTTAAAAAATGATTCACCATCTTCATACAATACTTTTATCATTCCTGAACGAGTTAGGGAATTCGAGTGTGTACTGTAGCCGCGCAAAGTTGGGCTTTGCGAGTTTAAAAAAGGAATAACTTTGTTCATGTACATCATTCTTTGGTTGTGAACTTTTTTATCGACTTGTCTTCGTTATGATTTTTTCTGTATTTTTTATTTGAGTCACTTTTTTGCACGATTATTTTTCCAACTTTTTTAATTTAATTTTTTCGTGTCCTTGCCAATCACCGCGTATGCTTGCTGTTGAATCCTTAAGAAAAATAACCTGACAGGATTTCTAGGATTTTTTAGATGTCATGTCAAAATTTGATTTGTGTGACATAAAGAAATCGGCTTTTTGTACTTCGGAATGCATGAAGAGAAATTTAAATAACGAATGAAATTTTAAACGTGAAATGAAAATGCCAACTTAAAACTGGAAAACCTCGTTGGTAATACTGGACGAAAGAGAAACTTGGAATTCTGAAAGCTCAAAATGAAATCATGAATTCATGCAATCAAGGAAAAAAAAAACGGAATCTCGAAATCAAAAAGAAAAAGGTTTGACTCATTTTTAAATTTAAGCTTCCGCTCGCAGAAGTGATTATTTATAATATCACTCCAGACACTTACCAATTATGTTCGGCCCTTCCGTCTATTCCATCTCGTCGCCTTTCTTCGACATCGATTCGCCTTCGCCACCATCACGATCAATGAATTGATTGTTGTGCGCACGATTCGAGGGGCTACGATGTCTCTTCTTGCCACGACGCTCAGCGGCGTCCGTCGAATCGCCAACGCCTCCTTCGCCGCCGTGATGATTGTCGAAATGGAAGAAATTCGGGAGATCGCCACCGCCGTGTTCGTTGCGGAAGATTTCCGAACCGTCGGCAACATCCCGTCGTCCGCCTCGACCCACGATGTGTCCGCGGCCGAGCTCGGCGAATCCAGATTCACCTCCGCGGCCGCCACCGCCACGATTGAAACGGTGAGCGACGGTCGATTCGCCGCCGTCGTGCCCGCCGCGATTCCGACGGCCACCGCGATCATAGTGTCCACCGCGATTCGATTCCCTGCGAATAGCACGGCCTCGATGACTTCCGGATTCGCCTTTTGGAAAGTACGGTCGGCTACCACCGTTGCCACCACGATTCGACCCGCCGAATTGACGTTGCTGATGATGAAACTCGCCCGCTGATGCATCGGGATTGTTGCTGCGCCACTGACGAGATTCATGATGATCCTTATTGCCAAATCGATTGCCTCCGCCGCGGTTGCTGCTGTTGTTATTGATCCGACCGCCGCGATATCGAGATTCGAAACCGCGGGTACCTCGTCGTACTCCGAGACCCACGCGTGGAGTGAAATTTCGTATCAACGGCAGGGGTGGCGGCGGAACATACAATCGTAGACGTTGCTCCTCCATATGCAGATGAGAGTACTCGCATTCGGCGCACGGACGAATCGTTATTCCGCATAAAATCGATTCGTCCAATTTCATCGAGCTGCCATCGAGGATACCGTCCTTCACGTATCCGACGCGTTTGAGCGAACCGATATAATCGTCGTGCTCCGCGAAGTTCACGAAAACTTGGTCGAAAATCGGACCGAACCATGTGGTCTCTTGGCCGATTCCGAGTTGATTGCGCAACAAGCCGTCCAAACGGGCGGTGCTCCACGAGCGCGGAATATCACTGCATTTGATCCAATAACCGCCGCAAAATAACGGAAGTAAACGCTCCGTCGATTCGGCGGGAAGCATCGTCGGTGCTTGATTCGGATTCTCGTCGCTCCATCGATTCGTCGTCACTTGTAAATTGTGCGTCGACCACGACGAGGCGGTGTTCACCGCCAATTCGCGAGCCATCAAGAAATCGACGCCGTACGATTGATGATGTGCCGGCGGAAATATCGGATCGGCCAATAAGGGAGTGAGCTTGTCTTGAAATTCCAACTTCAACCGAGCGAGCTCCTCGTCGAGATCGCCGACCTCCTCCATCGATCGATTCGGCGGCACCGCTTGAACCGCCGGCGGCTGTTGGGGTAGCGACAACCTTGGACGATCCTCGTCGCGATATTCCTCGATCACGCGTCGTTTCGCTTCGTCCGTGCTGAGACGAATTTCGCATTTCTTTCCATCTTCATCGCCTATCGAACCGTTGCGGCGCAATATCTGTTGTGCTTCTTCCATCGAATGAACTTTCACAAAAGCTTGATTGTACTTTCCGCCGATCACGTGAATGCCTCCGTCGATTAGATTCACGTCGTTGAGGAATCGTCGAACACCGGTGACGTTGCACATTGATTCGGGCATGTACTTCAAATGAAGCAAGGACGTCGTGGTTTTCAATTCGTAATAATTCATCATAATTGATTGCACCGTCGATTATTGAACATTCGCGATCAAACTGAGCACCAAGACGAATTTGATCCCTTTCGAGTCGATTAATTGAGCACCCGTGAACGAACGTAAAACTTGAGCACCGATTTTCAATATTGAGCACCAAGACGAAAATTAAAACTTGACAACGATAAAGCTGAAAAAGAAACCAAAATTATCAGGAATTAGTCTAATGAACTAGTAATTAGCTAGTTAACTAAAATTTAAAGAAAACGAAACTAAAGATACAAAGGATCTACGACCCACTCTAATCTACCAAATCTGTACAAACCTCAAAAAGTATTTACTATTTCACAAGCAACAAAAATAAAGTTCCTGGCATATAAAATAAGCTTGGATAAAATGCCAAGCACATTCAGAGAATGAATCAATCAATCAACATAAAGCTATCAATTAGACGCTATTGCCTCCGTTGCCATTGCCACCTCCGCTGCATTCTCCGCCGCCTGATCCTCCTCCTCCTCCTGCACCACCGCCGCCTCCGCCATTGTGATTTCCCGAACTAGCGGCTCGTATCGCCGATCGAGCTTTTTGCAATTTCTCCAATTGAATACGTTCGCAATCGCCGGCGCAACACGGCGACGAAGCGGTCTCGGGCGAGTCGGAGTCGCCGGCGCACGAATTCGATTGGCAAGCCACGCTTTGACACATTGAACACATGACCGGAGGTTCGTATAATAGAATATTCATGGCCTCTTCGTAGATGCGAGCTTCCGGGAATTCAACCTGAAGAAAGAGTAAGGAGTTATAAATTACAAACAAGAAGAAAATATCTAAATGAATGTTTTTGAAGGCTACTCACTTTCGTATGCTTCTTATCGGTGGCGTATACGATCGAAGTGCAGCAGACTTCGCCGACCTTCTTCCCGTGGCCATAGAAAGACCAAGAACACACTTCATTCGCCGCTCCAACGTCTGAAAAAGTAAGCGTTCGCACGTTGCGAAGTTCAATCATTGAGAGACAAGAAGCCGGAGAAAGAACCAAAGGCAATCGGAGGCGACCCATAGGCCCACAATAAACCCACTAAATCCTCTTACCTTTGATGAACATGACCCGTTCGTAAAATCGAAGGACTAGCTTGTCGAATAATTCCAAATTCTTCAATAAATTATCGTCCGATTGTGGCGTGTACGAATATTTGTTATTATGGCGATTCAGAAGCAACTTGACGACAGGCTGAAATGGAAGGAATCTTTTCGTAAGCTCCTTACAAAGAAGGCAACAAAACCGACAAATCACTTACTTTTGTGGTCGAGGCTAATAAAGCTTTCTCCTCCTTCGACGTGGTTATGATCGGCACTTTGCAAACGGCCGGTTCCTCGTCGACTCTTTGCGAGACTTCGAGCCAAGCGCTGCACAAATCCACCAAGCCCTGCAAAAAAACAGAAAAACAGTTTCTAAACTCGTCAAACATAGCACAAAAAAATGTCAGTACTCACTTGCAAGCAATAATATTTCGCTTCGGCCAATATCTCGATAACTTCGCGTCTCGATTCTGGCAACGCCACGTTACTATCTCGGAGGAAATTCAAAATCAACGGAAAATGCTTGCCGCATCGATCGATTAGGATCCATCCTAAAAGGAAAAATTCGTTAAAATGGAAAGAGACAAAGAGAAATCGAGTCTTACCTTCCGCGTCGGTCAACACTTCCAAGCGTCCTGGAAAGAAAGAAACAAATTAGCAATTCAAAGAACGAAAAAAAAAACTCGGATCAAGGGGAAAACTTACCAGAAAACATCGCTCTCAACATCGAATCCGGTTGTTTCGTCAATGTAGCGATCGTCGTATAATGCAACGAGCCGCCCACGTTCAATTTGACGTATTGCGAACCAGGTCCGGTGATGCTGGTCAATCGTTGCTCCTCGTACGATGATGCCGACGAATTCGGTCCGAAGGTGGACGGCGATGGCGATGTGGACGATTGTTGCATGGCGGCTGCGGCTGCTGAGGCGACTCCACCGTTCATGTTTTGTCCTGATTGTCGCGGCGGAGTCGATAATTGTTGCGGAGGTCCGTGATGATAATGATATCGATGTTGGACTTGGGGCGGCGGTTTCGGTTGAACGGAGATCGCGGCCGGATGTTGTTGTTGTTGTTGTTGCTGTTGCTGCTGTCCGTTGTTCGTAATCGGATGATGCGCCAATAATTCGGAGGCGTTCTTGGCGAACGACGGTGACGCCGATCGAACCGCCTGCGCTGACGATGAAGCAGGCGCGAGAGGAGAAATCGAGGCGGCGTTTCGATCGACACTCGAATAGGCATGATGACGATGCAAGCTGTTGTTGTTGTTGTTGTTGGTTTGTTGATTCGGAATGATCGGCAATGATGTGGGAGCACGGACGAAAACGGGCGACGGATCTTGTTGATGTTGCTGATGAACGGTCGGAAGCATGATCGATTCGACTGCCATCGCCGCCACGGCAGCGATCGGCGCCGAAATATTCTCCTCGTTGATAAGAGTCGCCGCCGTCGATCGATGTTCGTAATTATTTCCACTGGACGATGATGACGAAGAAATCGAGTCCGTTCCGACTGTTTCGCTCATTTTTTCTGAAAAAAAAAAACAAACAAAGATTACAATTATCATTATCACTATTATTCAAAAGCGATAGAAAAAACACAACTTTTACACGATCGTTTCCTTCGTTCAAAGAGTTTCGATTCACTGAATCCCTTTGAACGAATCAAATCAAAAAGTTTTAGAAATTTAAAAATACATGACATTTCGAAGAAAATTTAAAAATAATCTTATAAATTTTTCAGTAATTCTTCGCTCACCGTAGAAATTCTTCGAATAAATTTTCTTGATCTCCGTCTTCTAATCGAACCAATCGTCAAAAAAATGTATAGCGTTGTATTTTGATCTGATCGATCTGGGATCGAATCGTTAGAAAATCGCAATTCGCGAAACGAATCAATCGAAGAGAAGAGTCATATTATGCAAATTTTTCTTCAGTTGAGCACAAAATTCATTCCATTTTGTCATAAGCAGTCTGAGCGCGAAATTTGAATTACTTTACACTTTCACGAGCACCGTCGATTCCAAGCGCGCTTTCAACGCCATTTGAGATTCTGCCTCGGCGGCGTGCGGTCGGTCGCGTCGTGAGCTCTCCGAAATGGCTCCGATTCCTCGATCATCGTCGTCGATTATAGATTTCCGAGAAACGTTTTGGCTAATTATGATCGGCTTATCGATGATCGCATGGACGACGATCGTTTGCGCGTGTTGCCGAGGAAAACGAAAAGACGAACGAGACGAGAAGCTACCATTACCGAGCGGATTGGCGATCGATCGAGATAAACATTTGGATATTGAGTGAGTGAGATTTTGATTTTTCTAAAGTCATTTTGTGTTCTGTTTGATTTTAACGTTGATTTTAAAAGAGTGTATTTTATAAGTTTCACTTGTTCTTCTTCAGATCCGACATCGAATTGGACTCGAGGAAAAGTCTATTGGGCGGCGAACACTCGTTGAGGAAACACGGCGCAGACACAGCATCGATCATTCGGACATCGGCGAAATTGAAATCGACGACGAAGATTGTGGCGAAGACGAAGACAGAGCCCGCGCTGACGCCGAGGAAACGTTTCGACGACGAAGTCAGTCGCCAGCATCCGGGATACCACACGATCGGGTCGGATTTCGGCGATCCGTTCGCGCCGAGCGTATCGAGGTGGGTGGACTTTGGGGTTTTGGTATTGGAATGGGGCTTGGGAAAGGGTTTGCGAATGGCCGTGGGTTGGGATTGTTGGCGGATGGATATTTGGACCTTCTGAGTTTTGGGGTCTTGCCACAATCATCGTGAAAGGTTCAGCAACTTGGTGACCGTGGCCAATTGGGACTGAGGGTTAGGATTTCGGCTTTTCCACGCATGGCAAACGAAAATCGGCTTTACTGGACCACCGGGTTTCGGGTCTCCGTTGTATTTTGATCTGACCCTATTCGGCTACTTTCAATGACCACGTCTTCTTTCTTGCTTTGCAGAGGCTCTTCGAAATCCGGTCAAGACGCTCAGACTGCTCGGAATGGTCAATCACTTCCTCGACGGAAAACGCCCGCCGTGCCTTCAGCAACTCGTCCACAAAAACGTCAACCAATGCGGCGTATCGAACCGAGAAAGGAAGCGCCGCCCGAAGAGGACAACACGCTCAGCGGCGACGTTGGTAGCGAACTCGATTCGGCGCTAATGAAATCCGCCAAGAAATTCGCGTCGAAGAAGTCACCTAAATCCGCTAGTAAGTCCCCAACTTCGTTCCATTTTTGTTCGGACCTCCGAATGAGCTTTTCATTTTCGAACGTGACAGTTTCTTTTGTTTTAGCTTCGTCACCGGCCAACGCGAAGAAAGAAATCGCGACGGAAGAGAATATTATACCAGCGATCACGTCTCCTCAACCGAATTCACCGCCGGACAAGAAGAACGTATCGCCGAAAGGAGGCGCTCCAACCTCGAGCAATCATTTATGAGATCGAACTACTCAGAAATACGGTTTTGGTGATAAGAAGGATTGTGATTTCTCCTTGACACGATACTATTCGAACGTATGAGTTCCGCGATTGGTGTGTTTGTGAGTTGTTCGATGGTTGATCTTGCTTTTACCTTTCACGATTGCTCAGACAGCGAGAGGAAGGAGAAATGCAGGAAAGTTCCATCGACGTCCAAATAAGGCTGTGACTTCTCCACGAATCCAGGTTTTCCAATCGTGTCAAGTCGGCGGTCGGGAAGTGGAACGATGCAATCGTACGAGTCGCCCGCCTATCAAGAGGGTCGGATACGAACCTCCAAAGGACTCATCCGTCGGAGGACCGGACATTGACCCGAGATTCGACAGTCCGCGAAGTCGCCGATGTCCGCCGCAATCGTCGACGAAAGCAAATCAAGAGCGAAAAGATTGATCATCCGTTATCTTCTCTCTCATCAAAACCTATCCATCGAACATAAAAATCATCAGACACCCTACTCCGACCTACCAAATCGCCTCCGCATCGAATCGCACGTACAAACTTACATACCATCTCCTATGATCATCAAAAAGAAAAAGGAAAACCCATTAGTATTCGAAAACGATTAGACAAAAAAAACGGAAAACCTCCTTCCAAACTCACTACTTTCTTTTTAAAACGATCGTTTCAATTCAATTCTTCTTTTTCTTGTTCGGTTGTCCCTTCTTCTTGGAGATGAACGATTTATCGCTGTCCTCGTGCACATTCTTTCGCGTCAATTTGTGCAATCCTTGAACACGCCTGGAACGAAAGAAAGCAGCCATTGGCGAAAGAAGAAGCGAGAAAAGGAAATCATCGGCCACTTACCTTTGACACATGTCGATCGTGTGAGAAATTCGTTCGATTTCCACCTCGCCCACTTCGCCTTGTTCTTCCTGAAAGAGCGATAAAGTTAAATTAATTCGACCGATGAAACAAGAGAAAGGAAAAGAGTGAAAACAACTTACGTAATGTTTCAATTCCAACGAACAGAGATAGAGCAGTTCACGGCATACTTGACGCGTTTTGATGGTGGCCAGTTGACTCGTACCGCCTTCCTTCTTCACCACGGCG
Source organism: Mesodorylaimus bastiani (assembly GCA_034700065.1). NCBI lineage: Eukaryota > Metazoa > Nematoda > Enoplea > Dorylaimida > Dorylaimidae > Mesodorylaimus > Mesodorylaimus bastiani. The sequence goes on along the minus strand of JAQGCW010000113.1, from coordinate 2,769 downwards.
TTCATCCTCTTGTCAGCATCCACGCTGACCTTCCGACATTCCTCCGACAACTTCTTGAGGAGAGCAGGTTCGCCGACGAGGTAGCCCTCGTCCAATTGAGTCTTGACCGTACGCGTCATGGTGATCAGGGCATTCAAGCCTTCCAAGGCTTCCTCGTCCTTGCGTTGAAGAGCGCTGGCGATCCCGACGTGAATGAGGAAACGGAAGGTGAGGAAGATCAATTGAGGCAATTTAATCAACGAGACGATTCCGAAGGCGATGACGGTGATCAAAGGCTTGCACATTTGCTTTTCCTGGGCGGTTAGATTCTTCGCGTTCCACATGACGGGGCAACTTGCTTCTTCCCACGTGCACCTGGTATTACCGCGGTAGGCGTGCTCGGACTTGCACGTTTTGAAACTGGCGACGTATGCGGCGAACAAGCCGATGTACAATGCCACCGATAACGTGTCGATCCAAGGCCAAATGACGAATTGCTTCAAGAAGACTTTGCGAAGGTGCTTGCGTTCCATCCACAGGCGAAACATCGGTTCGACGGCGAGGAAGAGGACGACCAGGCAGTTGGCGAAGACGTAAATCATCGGGATCCCAATGTCTCGTTGACTGAATAAATAGGCGGCGAAACAACCTTGCCCGCAGGCGATCATGGCCGAAATCAAATGCCAGGCGTCCATAAGCTGCGGTTTGTTGGCGAACCAACGGCACCCATCGCCTTCGAAAAAATTCTTGTACTTGAGGCAGAATAAGCCCACGTATCGACGGAACTTGGACGCCTTGAGATGCTCGTAGAGATGTTGGACGTTGAGGGCGCCGTGGCTGGTCGTCGATTCGTTGATGGCGTTGTGCTGAAGAGAAAAAGTCCACATAATAAAAACAAAAGAGCCAAAGAAAACTTTAAAAGAAACATCAACTCACCAAGGCGCGAACGTCGACCGAGAGGATTCCGCTTTTCCACATCCTCCATAACTGAGCCTCGTAGCAACGTTGGACGGCTTCGCGAGCTTCTTCCTCCGGATCTTCTTCGGGGCCGCTTTCGTGCACGGCTTCTTCCTTGTCCATATGCACATCCACACGGACGCGTTTCTCGACGAATCGCCAATCGACGTTGGCGTACTGAGGATCCGCTTTCCTCAAGGTGATCAGTTGTTGGGTCAATTCGTTCAGTCGTTTCGTGACGGATTTCATGCGATTCACTTGGAAGGCCGACAAGCCGCAAAGGCCCAACTTGCGCGTCAACAACCCGGCCGTCATTCCTTGAACCAAATTGCTGAGCAGGACGGTGATGCTGATGAAGACGAGCGTGCTGTTGTACAGTTGGTCTTTATCCTTATCCGCGCCGAGACTGAGGGACTCGAACGCCTTGTCGTCCCTCGATTGCAGAGCCAAGAGCAGTGCCAAACTGCCGCGTAGGCCGCCCCAAATCAGGACGGGCGAATATTCCACCGGACAGGGACCAAAACGACGGACGACCAAGACCACGAAAATGATGACCGCAATCCACCGAGTTACCACCGACAATATGTAGGCCACGACTCCTGCAAAACAGTAAGGGCAAGTTAAAAAGAAAACACCAAAAGTAAACCAACAGATTACTTACCGCAAATGTAGTATTTGGCTTCCTGATCTTGCATGTCCATGGCGGCGAAGATTCCGGTCATCAAGAAAATGACACAATTGGCGAAATATGCCAGGAAACCCCACATTCGTTTGTTGTCCACGAAGGCGTCGGCGCTCATCCATTGGCGTTGCCCGTTCAAGCAGATTCCGTAGACGACCAAGCACAGCACGCCCGAGCCTTTGATCGATTCGGCAGTGACGTAGCAGGCGTAGACGAAAAATACGACTACAGCGCGTTCGCGGACGCTGTCGAACATGTTGACGACGATTCGAGCCGAGATCTTGGCGTACAAGTAGCCGCAAAAAGCGCTCCCCACCACGCCGAGGAAACGGAAACCAATTTCCTGGATCAGGTCGAATTTATCATCGACTCGAATCTTGTAGAGTACGGTATGAAATATGCTGTGGAAGAAGATGGCCGCTCCGTCGTTGAATAACGATTCGCCTTCGATCAATACTTTCAAATGATGCGGCACGCCGAGGGCTTTGAGCAGAGCGACGACGGCCACCGGATCCGTGGCGCTGACGACGGCGCCGTACAACATGCAATACCAATAGTGCCAGCTCGCATCGTCGGCCAGATACATCACGAAGTACATCGAGAAGCCCATCAGCACGAAGGCAAAGATGAAGCCGGGTCCGGCGAGTGACAATATCTGGAACGAAAAAGAGCCATCGATCTTAAATCATGATAATAAGCAACCAGGACCCGATCTTTTTTCTCAAGCCCGCGTTTCGCTCAATATCACAGAACATGTGCAAACCTCCATAAAACATCAGATTTCAAAGTTCCGAAATATTTGAGAGCAGGATTGCACACCAGATCAGTGGATGCCAAAGTAACCCAGAAGACAAGGCCAATGACAGGAAACTGAGCAGTTCACTTGGAATTTTTATGACGGAGGTCAGAAAGTTGCAACCAAAAGAAGCCTGTGAGGACATTTGAAGAAAACTTGAAATTTTTTACAAAAATTGAATTTCTTTCAATGAATTTGGGAGAAGTTAGCAAGAGAAAAGAGGAATAGAACCGGAGTTGAAGGAACTTGAGAGAACGTGACTGGAAAAAGCGCGTTCTGCTGATCGCGAGTCTTTTGAAACTGAAACCCTTCCAAGAAATCTTCCCCAAGATACAGAAGCTCCGGTACAGTGTGC
>JAQGCW010000112.1:0-16239 GCA_034700065.1 Mesodorylaimus bastiani | reverse complement strand
GCGCTTTGTCGGATGAGAGAGAATACAATCAGATTTTGCTTTTTCAGGAAGCCTACCACGCTGCCACAGTACAAACTTTTCTGGATGACCACGGATCTGAGTACCGATCGATTCACGTTCAACCCGTCGATGGTGTCGAGGATGAACGAGAGGCGAGGAATCAAGCCATGTAAGTACAAATCTTTCGTTTTGTTCTTTAGTGTTTCTTTCTAAGCTTGATTCCTTTCCAGCGAACATTGCATCTCGAAATCGTGCGACTATTTCCTTTTCGTGGACTCCGAGGCGCAACTGACCAACGAGGACGTCATCATCGAATTGATCCAAGCCAATCAACCGATCATCGCTCCGATGCTCACTCGACCGGGAAAGCTGTGGACGAATTTCTGGGGCTCGCTCTCGGACGAAGGATTTTACGCACGATCGGATGACTACGTCGAATTGGTGCAATATCAGAGAAAGTAAGTAGCTGAATTTCGATGTTTGATTGAGCACAGTTTTTATTCTGAATCGATCATTCTTTAGGGGTATTTGGAACGTGCCTTACGTCAGCATGACATTTTTGATTCGTGCCGATCGTCTTCGAAAACTTCGTAACGCCTTCTCGTACAATAAACGTGTGGACGCCGACATGTCGTTCGCCGAGTTCAACCGACATCAGGTAAGTCCAATTTTCTCGGGTTTTGATCTCATTTTTTTACTGATTCAGCAGTGGTTGGGTTTTTAGGGCTACTTCATGGCGGTTGACAACACGAACTATTACGGACATTTGGTCAATACGGACGACTACGATATCAAACTGACGCATCCGGATATGTATCAAATTTTCGACAATCGATTGGTAAGACCATGGTTGTTGATCATCTTTGAATTTCAAGGACCCTAAGGTGCTTTGGGTCTTTCTTTAGGATTGGGAGCTCAAATACTTGCACGAGAACTACAGCAAAGTGCTGAAGGAGGATTTCGCCGTCGATCAACCGTGCCCCGACGTCTATTGGTTCCCGTTCGTTTCGAGAGAGTTCTGTTTGAACTTGATCGATATGATGGAGAACTTCGGAAAATGGTCGGATGGCTCGAATCAGGTAAGTCACTTTCTAGGTTTTGCCAATTTTCGATCCATTTGCTTGCTAATCGTTTCTTTCGTTTTCCAGGACACTCGTTTGAACGGCGGATACGAGAACGTGCCAACTCGGGACATCCACATGAACCAAGTCGGATTCGAGCGCCATTGGTTGTACATTTTGGACGAATTCGTCAGACCGGTTCAAGAGAAAGTGTTCGTCGGATATTTTCATCGGGTAAGTTTGAAATCTCCTCCAGCAGTGGTTTCTGTTTCACGCTGAAAGGAAATCGCTGCGTGGCTCATTGATTTTCGACTCGAACTGAAGCTGCATTTCGACCATTTTCAATTTCAGCCGATCGAAGCTGTCATGAACTTCGTGGTTCGATATCGCCCCGACGAGCAACCGGCTCTTCGTCCACATCACGACGCATCCACATTCACGATCAATATGAATCTGAATCGGCCTCGAATCGATTACGAGGTAAGTCGATGAAGTTTCTTTTTTCGAAAGGTCACTTCTGTTTGTACTCTCTTGTATCTTCTAATTTCAGGGCGGCGGAGCTCGTTTCATTCGATACAATTGTTCGGTGGTCGATTTGCGTCAAGGTTGGGGTTTGATTCATCCCGGCCGTTTGACACATTATCACGAAGGATTGCCGACGATCAAGGGAACTCGATACATCATGGTCTCCTTCATCAATCCTTGATCGATCGATTCAACTTTCGATCGTACTGCCTCTTTTTATGCAACGACGTGTTTTATTCTTGTTATCTCTCTTTTTGTAGTGCCATGTCATTCTTTCGTACTTTTTTGTACTTTATTCAAGCCAAAGTTGTTGTTTTTTTCTCGTCGGCATCCTTTTTCTTTTTTGCTTTTCTTATTCAGTTTTAACGTTCATGGCTTTTTGAAAGTGAAAATTTTGATCTTTGGCTTTGCGGATAATCGAATTTGATCGATGGTTATCGTCTCTTTTGATGTTTTCTTTTGTGATCGATCACTGATTTTATCGATCTATTGGATGTTTTCTTTTCAGAAAAGACGCCATGGATCTCGAGGAACCGAATCGATTGACGACGACGATCGAGAATCATCTTCGACGAGCTTTCGCGCAATTGGACGCCGTTCAACGAACGCTGATTTCGATCACCGATGAAGAATCATCATCGATCCTCGGCGATATTTCCAATCAACTCGATCAGCGAACGTCGATCGATCGCGTCTCGTTGGACGGAACGAATCTGGGCAAATTGGCGGACCTCACAGCTCGACTGCGATCGAAAATCGATTCGCACGTGACTCAACTCTGCCGTCAACGGATTTTGGGTCGACTGGACTCCTATGACGGCCAATTGGAATCGCTCCGATCGATCTACGAACGAGCCGGATCGACGTGTCAAGACGAGACTGGGCTCTCGGCATTGAGTATCGGAGATTTACGAAGACGAACGGAATTGAGACCGTCGTTCACCGAACTATTTTCGTGGTTGGACGAAGAGTTGAACTATCTGGAGACGGATTTGGCGGCGAAGAGACGAGGATTGAGCGAATTGGGACCGTCGAGTGATCAAGAATCGATTCGGGAATTGAAGAGGATATGGAAAGTATCATTCGCGGTGAGACAACGTTGGGCTTGGATTCGATTTTGTGTTTCGCCTTTCTTGGAAAATGTCGACTAAAGGAGGACTAGTGAATTTCGAGGCGGAAATTAGCTTTCCATAGGACATGACAAAAAAGGTTCAAAGAAATAGGCGCTCAAAAAAAGAAAAGTGTGACTTCCGAACAATATATAACACTTGGAATGATTCACCACAGTCCATACAAAAACGATCAATGAAAAAAATCACGCAACCGCTGACTCACCGCCGCCATTCGTCAATGGTGCTTTCACCGTACCATTCTCGACCCATTCGTCTCCTTCGTCGTCGTCCTTGCCCATAAGATCATCGTCGTCGTCTTCGATTTCTTCCTCGTCGCCTCCATCGCCGCCCAAACTGATTCGCTTCGGATACATTTCATCGAACGAGGCTTCTCCGGGTGGCTAAAATCGGTCCACTTTCGAAATACGAAAACTTTGAAGAAAAATACAAAATAAGTAACGATCGCTTACCTCGGGAATCGCGTTATATTTCACATCGATATCCGCCGCTTTCGCCATCACTATGCTGAAACGACGATCGAGAACGAGAATAAAGAAAAAACCAAGAGAGATAAAAACCGATCGACTTACTGAATGGGATCCTCGTTATCCATGGTAAATGCATCGGCGGCGTGACCGTGATCGTCCGGCACATCGTTCGAAGCCTTGCATCGATTGTTGAATTCGACGAACGACTGAAAGGTGCAGGATCATTTATCAGTCTCACAAACAGCTCTCCAAAAACTTCTGCGCCGTGAAGGTAAAAGAGAATGGTATGCGTACCGCGCTCGCTTTCTCCATCGCTGTAGCCATCTTGGATCCAACTTCTTCCAACCTTTCCGATCCATAATCTCCGTCCAAATTAGGAAACGGGGTGACCTGAAAGAAAAGTGACGTTGGTGAAGACAAAAGAAAAAGGACAACGTTAGACGAGGTCCTTACCATGTCCGGTTCATTTTGCTTGATGTACGGTTGCAAAACAGCTTCGGAAAACTGATTCCAACGCGCTTTCTCGTCCTCCGGTAAACCTGCAAGAGAAAAAAATTTAAAATATGAATAAGAATCCAGAATACAAAGATCACATACCCGCGAAAAGTTCCGCCATTCTCGTCTGATGCGGACCTTCTTGGGCCCCGTGATAATAATACATCGCGATACGCATCAAATGACCGACGAAAGGCTGACGATTGGCACCGGATTCATCGGAACCAGAAGATTCTTGGCATTTTTGTATGATTTGCTCCAGACAACCCGTCTCGTACAACTGAAAGGAATGTGTATATTATTACCAGCTCGAACACCAAGACACAAAATGCTCTACTCTTACTTGTTTCAATAAAGGCGATGGATACAACTCGGGTTTGCTCGGTTCCGCCTTCTCGATATCCGCAACTTCCCCGTTCACAGTTGGCACGTCCGTGGAATTCGAAGTGACGAGATATGGCAGACGAGAAAATAATGCGCAAGCGGCCATGTTGACTACGTTTGTGTGAAGAAAATTATTCCACGGATGCGCGAAGAATAATTCCTGGAAAAGACAAACCTCGTTTGAAGTATAAAAAGATGACAAAAACGCTTTCCACTTCTCACCATAAGAACCTTGAACAAATCGAGCCGTACGAATTCTTGATGGATTTCGGGCAATCCATTCGCCAGCATTTGAGCGAGCAATTTCGTCGTCGCCAGTCGAGTAGCACCGAGCGGAGATTGCACTGTCCCCATCGGGAGCAAGATTGGTTCCTGAAAGGAGGAAGGTTTCGAAATGATTCTAACAAACAAATACACACAACTGATTCCTTACCTGAGTTCGTTCCTTCTGCAGATAACGCTTGATACCCTCCATATGTCCGACTAAAGCTTTCTCCACGGTTCGATCCGGATCAGGTGTCCAGATTTTCATTTCGTGTTCGATCCGATCAATAACGATCAGAGAATTCGACTGCTGTTCGACTTTTCCCAAATTCGAGGCGGTTTCCAACGGGCTGAAAACAAAAGGGCGATTACTCCGAGATGCAAAAAAATATTTCGAAACGTATGTCACTTACTGATGAGGAACATAAACCGTTTGAAGGTACGCCAACAATACGGTGCACCCGTGCAAGACAATCGAATCGGTCGTCGAGGTGTCCGTTTTGGGAAATATCCGATCCAATAAATCGTTTAACGTAGAAGCCCTGAAAAGAGATCATTCAAATAAAGTTATTCCAAAATAAGAAGCGTCAACTTACGATTGCAACTCGTTCAAAATCAAATCCGGTGTCTTCTCTTCCCTGCCGTATTGCACTTCTCGAAGGCTTCGAACTAGATCGGATAATAAATTCGATACGTTTTCGTGCATTTCTTCCGAACGTTTTGCGTCGAACAACGCAATCACCTTGGATAGAAATCGTCGCTCGATCAACCACTGAAAACGAACCGAATCGTTTCATTTCACGTCAACAAAACCAAACCAAACTAAAATCGATATCACTTACCGATTTCACTTTGATCGAAGCCTCATCGGTGCTTCCATTGCCGACGGCGAAACGATGAAGGCAATCCGAGATGGCCGCAGTGTCGATGTTCGCAATCATCATTTCCAATACTTCCGGTTTACTTTGCATATATTCGAGCACCTGAAAAAAAGTAGAAATTAGATTTGTAAGCGACCAGAAAATAAAACGCACCAAGTAATGACGCACCTTTTCCATTTGGTTCGAAACTATCACGTTGAAAATTTTCATGAAGAAACTGGCCAGCAGCGGATTGACGGGCTTTGCTGGCGATCCTTCGTCGGAGGTCGACGAATTCTCGGAAAGGAAACCGAAGAAGATTCGCAAGCATTCCGACGAATTGGCCAATCCCGCCGTCAATTCGGAACTGGCCAATCCGATAATTTCGGCGGCCGTGTGGCAATGCCTGAAAAAGACATTTCTCAGTTTTATCATCACAGTGCAAAAAAAGCAATGAAAATGTCTACGTTTGTGAAATCTTTTGGACTTACTTGTACTTTTTGCGATCATCGTCGTCTCCACTCGGTTCGGTGACGCAAATCTCCGTCAGCGAAATCAAATTCTCCGGTTTGGCCAGGCTGAAAAACGTCAGAAAGAATTATTTCACAAGAAGAACGACTTACAAAACGATTTTAAAAATAGGGTACTTACAATTCGAGCAATCGTTTATTTTGGTATTTCACTTCTTGTACCGTGTAGCTGTTGTCCAAAATTTCACGAATCGTGCAATCCTGAAACACGGAGAAAACGATGATTAAAAAAAGATTCAAGAAAAATATCAAGAATTCATTTAAAAAATAAATTTAAATCAAGAAAACTTTTTTAAAAAAGATGTGAACTTACCGGCTTATCGAGCAATGCGGTCAATGGCGTGACAGTTTGTTGATTTTCCGTCGACGAAATGCCGTTCGTTCGCGGAAACATTTTGCGAAAAACCGAAACGAGTTGTTGGCGCGCAATTTTTCTTCTTTTTTCACAAATTTGAATAAATTATCGATCAATATAAAAATTTGACTATCAAATTTTGAAGAATGCTTTTTAGTTTATTAGTCGTCTCGAAAAGGAAAGGAATCGAGGAGGAGAGAAAATCATCGATGAGGAGAGCTGATGATTTGATAATCAGTGATCCGCAGGTTCCCAGACAGTTTACCCCAAAGCGCGGGAATTTCAAATTGGTAAAAAGAAGAACAGAAAGTGTAAAGTGACTATTCTGGCCTTCTGGTTGTCCATGGATCGATCAGTTGAGAATTTGACGGCCGAGCCGAGCAGTCGTGTGGTTTTTTTCGCTCTCTTCGGTTCTTTCCGACGTTCTGATACGCGCATTCCGTTCGACGATGACTTCTCGATATTCCGATCAATACACGATAGAGTATCAAAATACGGGCGATTCGAGGGCGTCGACTGCGCGATCGTCTTCGGTGAATCCACGATCGCTCTCGCCGCGAAGTGGCGGCAATACGGAGATGTCGACGACGACCGGTTCGACCATGCCGAGCAGTTTGGCCATGCCGAGCAGCTACGAACCGCCCAAATTCGTCGTCGATGGCAAGCATTTTCTATTATCGAGCAACGCGACCAATCGAACGGCGGCGACGAGCAAGAGAAACAACAACAACAACAACAGCGACCAGAGTCAACGATCGACAACCAAAAGTCGATTGATCCAAGATCGCTCGGTCACCGCCGCCGACACGGGTTCGGGCTCGTCCGAGTTGAGCGGATTGGATAGCGATTTGTCGAATCCGAGTTATCGGCTCCCCAAGACGAAACCGAAAAAGATCAAGTCGCCGACGTCGATGGCCCGGAGGGTTCCGCCGAAGAATCCGCCGCCTCATCATCAGCAATCGAGGAAAATGGCGGGCGAAAGCGACAGGCGTCAAGGCGGCGATCGCGCGTACGCGGTGGAGACCGCAACGACGGAGCCCTCGGCGAAGGATCGCTCGCCGAGTAAGCAATATTGGTACGCGGTAATCGCTCTGATCATCGCCGTGGTCGTGTTGGTCGTGATCGTTATCGCCTTGGCCATCGTGGCCGCCACGAAGGAGTCGTGCGCATCGGCCGCGCCAGCGCCAGTCGTCAACAATGGCGCTGGGACGACGTCTTCCGACGGCGGTTCGGAATCCGAGAAAACGACGACGATCCTCGGCAGCAGCATCTCGCCTACTCGCGGTAAAGCGTCCCGGCCATCGAGGCGATCGACCACTACGTCGACCACCACGACGAAGACGAACACGACATCGTCGTCCACATCGACCACGCCTTCCTCGACAACTACCGAAGCTCCAACTACGACCGAATCATCGACCACCAAGACTCCGAGGCCCACCAAAAAACCGAAGACGACCAAAACCACAACGTCGAGCACAACGTCGACCACAACGAAGACCACATCGGAGACGACGGAGAATCCGACGACCACCGAAGGATCGTCTACGAGTGCCACGGAGGAATCGTCGACCATGGATCGCACGACGGAAAGTACCACCAGCACGATGATTGTGTGATTGATGATCAGGTGATCGAGGATTTGTGTCAGTTGCTCTTTTTTTTTTACTCGTCGGTGCATGTACGTGATTTCTGTCGTGAAATTGATGCTTCGCTCGATGACCGCGTTGTGTATTTTGTTCAAAGCGTTACACGCGTTCGTATCTTTGTTTTCTTAGTGTTCTTTATCCAAAATCTCCAGCGAGTCCCGGTCGGCTCCTCGATCTCCAACTTTTCTTCATGTCTCTCGAAACCCATCGAGGCGGGGTTTCGATCCATCAATCGCCTTCGTGGCATTTTTGATACCCGATCATTTTGCCCCAAAAAAAAGGAAAAGGAAAAGAGGCCCCCGGGCGATCTCGGATCCTTCCGATCATCTCGATGTCCCGGAAAAGAGGAAGATAACTAGTTGTGGGGGAAAACATGATTGATACCATCCTGGGTGGCTCGTTCGGGACGAACCGAAAGCTCCGGCGGAAGCCTCTCGTTGAAACTTTTCTCTTTCGTGTTCTCCATAATTCACGAGGGCGACTTTCTTCGTCGTCCACCGTTGATGAGCTGATCGATTATCGTTGGAGGCGGTTTTTAAGGCCTGCTGCTCGCTAGCCATCACCACCGCCACTCGATCCTCCACGTTCCTCCCCGCCGAATCGCACGGCCGACTTTCCTTACATGGCCCTCTTCGATTCGCCAACTTGTCTCGGGCGACATTTCGGGGCGGAGGCTCTCGATATAGGCCCGACGACCGTATAGCTCGTGTTTTTGGCTCCTCCCGAGAGAGTGGCTATTCATTGAATATTCATAAGTCTTCGTTTCGCCTCTTCTCCTTCTCCGTCCCTCTTCTTGTTTGGAGGAGCGAAGATTGAGGACCGAGGCCCTCGGGCGACGATGAAAGCCATGTCGACCTTGACAACGGCACTTTGGCGAAAGTTATGAAAACTTAGTCTCGTGTTTAAAGCAAAAAGAGAAAAGCGCGAAAAGTGCCGCCCGAGTGGTCGAGGAAGTAAGACCCCGTCAAAATATATACTTGTCCGATGGAAGGCGCTAATTCGTGTTAGCTTTACCCGCCGGGGAAACAGGTGCATCCGAGTGGCCCCTCTCCGCCCTCCTCGTCCCAGATTACGATCAAGTTTCCACTCCGATCGGGGAAGGGACTGGGGCGGCTCGTGGTGGCTTCCTCGGCGGTTCAGGGTCCGACCTGCGATCACTTTACGAAAGAGCTCTGTCCTCTCTCTGGTGTCTCCCCGGCTCCTCTCGAGGTCACATTTCTCGATTCCCGATATCGCCTAGTGGTCTAAATTTCAATCCATATACAAAGTGTATCCACTGTTCTGGAGCTGCTGTTTGGCTTCCTTTCTCTTTCGCTCGTGCACTTTCTGATTTTCCTATCTCCTTCTTCGGGGGTTACTCGGTTTATGTACTCACGACGGCCTAAAGGCATTCTTCGGCGGTGGTCTCCGGAGACTCGGAGGAGAGGCCGGCCCGCCGTATGTAGCTCCTGACAAACAGTGATAACCTCGGTGTAGCTCGGATTCCGCCGCTCGTCCGGTGTGAATAGACCGCAATTTCGCAAGCGGTCGGCTACCACCGTCCGTGCTGAATCGCCAGCCGATTTATGCCCGTTTATAGAAGACGAAGAAGAAGAGTAGGAAGTCAAAGAGTCGACGGGCCACCGGGGTGGGGGACGAGGGGGGAGCGAAGTTTTACCCGCGAGAATCAAGTCGATGCATTGAACGATGAGAATTCGATAAACGTATACTTATACTTGGCAATTATTTGAACGGAAATCTCCCCACGGGTGCCTCTCGTTCGCTCGGTCCACTGGCCTCTCTCTCTGGCTACCGAAGAAAATGGGGAGGGGAACTCTTGATCTATACTCACACGGCCGGCATAACGAAGAAGCCGAGCCCCCCCTCGCCCCGAGGCCTCGAGTAAGCCTTCGACCCCTCCACCCCTCCTTCTCCTCTTCCCCCCATTCGGACAAGAAGAGACCCTCCTTTGCATTTCCTTTTCTCGAAATGAGCCGACGTCGGGGTCCTCGGACTCTCGGATTTGAGCCCGGCCGAGTTTGGGAATTGCCGAGTTGAATTCAGAGAAATCCGGCCAGAGGCTCGACGAATCGAAAGCGACGAGGCGTGCATTCCAAATTTCGCCGTCCTAGTTGCCTTGTTAATAGCCAAACGCCATTTCGAAGTTTTGGTCCTCGGGCCTAGTTCTTCTCGCCGAACGTCCGGTCGGCAGCCCGTACTCGGAGGTCTTATAGGGACCACGGGTCTTGGGGAGCGGGATAGCTAATTACGGTCGGGTCTTTCTCCTCACCCGGCTCCTCGGTTGATCAGTACCGACGAGCGGGCGGCATTCACACCCCGCGCGGGTGCCCTCCGTTTGTGTCTCCGCCACACGCGCGTACGCCATCCTCCTCGCTCCTCGTCCTGACCTTTTACGGGAGGTAACTTTTGTTTTTGACAGGTGCTATTCTCGGCATTTCGAATGAGAGCTTAGAAAACACACGCCCGCGTTTCCTTTTTCAGATTGACTGGTGGAAATAATTTGAGACACAACGAGGAGCGAGAAGAGAGAGAGAGAGAGCGCGCCTTTGGAGCACGAACGGTTGGCCACCATAACGAGGAGGCGCCCGCCTCGCCCCCGACTCTTTTGGCAAAGGCGTCGAGGAGTAGGGCGGATCGAGGACGTTCGATCTTCGTTTCACTCGGAAGGGACGACGACAACTGGCACTCATAAAGAAACGAGACCAATCCATTTTTCGACCAACCAATCCTCCCCACCATATTCCCGTTTGTCATTTCGCATCGACCACCGCTCTCTCTCGCACCGAGTTTCGTCCATTTTGACCAAAAGCGAGGAGGCAAGCAGTTGTCATTACGTAATTGCACTACTACTTCGTCTCGAGTCAACTCCGACCGAGCATCTAATTACCAGACAACCAACGATTCCACACGACCGAGCGAACTCCGAACGAGGGCTCGGGCGTGATCGCGAGGCGACGACGAACAATGGGATAAAGTTGATTTCGACCTCGCCTATAGTCCTCACCCTCGGCCGCACCCGTTCCGTTCCCGCTCGTGGACCTCCCCGGCAGCTGTCGTTATCAACTTTCCATCACCGCTTCCTTCTCTTTGGTCGGTGTGGAGGGGAAAGATTTCGGGGGGATTTTGGAAGAGCAGTTGGTTTCGGCGTTCATCAAAAGAAGAAGTATCGCGTGTAGGGCCATCACCCTTGGCCCCCGAACCCTCATCACCAGCCCGCCCGTCCGTCCGCACCGCCCGCCCACCCCGAGTGTGTGGGGTGAACGAAGTTTGTCTAGGCAATGAAAACGAACAAGGGATTGATTTTTTTTACTACTTCTCTCTTCCTCGCCACTTCCCTCCTTCTACTAATCATCACCGTCAAGCCGAATGTTTGTCAAAGGACACTCGCCGACCATCCGGACCAAGTGCTAGACCCCGATGCCCCGGGCGTGCGCTTGGCCGCCGCCGATGAGGAGGAGGACTTCTTCTTCGCTCGGCGGACACTCGACGATTCTGCGTCGGCCACCGTCGATCATCACCATCCCACTCGTCGGCTACTCCGTCCAGCGCCAGCACCGCCGTCGCCCGCCGCCCATCGCCATCGGCGTCATCGGAGCCGTCCGAATAAGCCGCAAACGTCCACGCGCAACAGCCGTTCCAATACGATTCGAATTTCGACCAAAATCGGCGAGATCGAGGGTCAAGTGGTCGACGTGAATGGCAAGAAAGTATACGCATTCCTCGGCGTCCCGTTCGCCGAACCGCCCGTCGGCGAGCTACGATTCAAACCGCCCGTCCCGTACAAGCCACGGACGAACGGCGGCGGCCGTACGATCCGTGCCGATAAGCCGGCCAAATCGTGTTACCAAGGAGCCGATACGGAATACCCATTCCGAGGCGCCGATATGTGGAATGCCAAGACCGAGAAGACCGAGGATTGTCTGTACATGAACATTTGGGTGCCGGCCGACTCGGTCAACACCACGGTCATGGTGTGGCTGTTCGGCGGCGGATTCTGGTACGGCAGTAGCTCGTTGGACATTTACAACGGTCTCGGATTGGCCGCCGAGGGCAAGGTGATCGTGGTCACACCCAATTACCGATTGGGCGCCTTCGGATTCTTGTTCCTCGACGATCCCGAGGTTCCCGGAAATATGGGCCTGCTCGATCAGCAGATGGCGTTGAAGTGGATCCGAGACAATATCGCCTCTTTCAACGGTAGGGGATCTCGAAGTCTTTTTTTCCACCCAAAGAGCCAACTGTGATTTCCTGACTGACTCTTCCCGCTTTTGCAGGCGATCCGAGCAAGGTGAGCTTGTTCGGCGAGAGCGCCGGAGCCGCGAGTATCGTGGCTCACATGGTGGCCGATAGTAGTTGGCCTCTCTTCCACAACGGCATCCTACAAAGCGGCTCGTTGGACAATCCGTGGTCGATGGATTCGCCGACGAAGGCGCTCGCACGGTCGCAAACCTTAGTCAAGTCGGCCGATTGCGATCGTACGAAGTTCGCCGACACATTACAATGTTTACGTAATAAGACGGCGGGCGAATTGGACGCGGCCATGTGGACGATCCCGAATACGTACTTGGAATTCCCGTTGGTCATCGTCAGTCGAGATCGCGGCGGATTCTTCTCGCGCGACGCCTACGAATCGTTGCGACTCGGTCGATATCGAAACGCCACCGATCTCATGTTCGGCATAAATCAAGACGAGGGAACGTTCTGGATGGCCTACTACGATTTGAAACAATACTTCCATCCGTTCAATAATACGGGCGGTGGCGAGGAGAAGCACATAAACGCCAGTCGTTTCTCCGAATGCGTGCACAATGTGATCATGAAGAATAAGCCCAACGCGTTCAAAAGCGCCGCCTTGTGGGAATACAGGAATGGCAATTGTCAACCGTCCGAACAAGAACAACAACAATCCTCGCCGGCATTCTATCGTGAACAATTGAATCAATTGATCGGCGATTACTTTTTCACTTGCGATTCGCTTTGGCTGGCCGACGAGGTGGTTCGCAGGAGCAAGGGCAAGGTACACGTCTATCATTTCGAACAAAGAATAAGCAACAATCCGTGGCCTCGGTGGATGGGCGTCATGCACGGCTACGAGATCGAATACGTATTCGGTTTGCCCTTGTTGAATCAAAATCACTATCAGAATTTCTTCGTCTCCGCCTCCGCGGCGAACGGGAATAACGGTGGGAATAGTGTCGCCAAAAGTTACAATTACACGGCCGAGGATCGCGTCTTCTCCAAAGAGATCATACAATATTGGACTAGTTTCGCCAAAACTGGGTGAGCAATCTGATTCGATACAACTGTAAATTGACCGGGCGAGGAATTTACCAACATCCGGGCTCTGCTCTTTCAGAGTTCCAACGGCGAAGAGCGGCTCGAAGAAACCGCAATGGCCGCCGTACAAACTGGACGACAAGGCGTGGTACGTGTTGAAGGCGCGGAATAACGGCGCCTACGCTTTGTACAAGCAAAAGGAATCGGAATGTCGAATGTGGCGATCCATACGCGATATCGAGTATCAATTGTACGAGGCTAAGCAGTTGTCAGGTGAGTTTCTTCGGTCACTTGGATCGAGCAAAGCCGTAAAAGTAAAATCCGTCCGTTTGGTTCCCAGGTGCGGCCATCCCGAGCTTCTTCCGAGTATGGACACTTCTCGTATTCGCGGCGATCGGCCTATCATCGATCCCCATCTTATCAACGTGAAAACAAGAAATCTACATAGAATTTTTGTTTCTATACGAGCTTTCTCGAAATCTTTTTTTTTTCTTATTACGCAAATTGTGTCGGAGATTTTTAGGCCAAGAATTGGATTCATTCACATCGTTATTTTGGAGATGATTTGATTTTTTCGATGTTCGTTCTTCTTCTTTTTTTGTGCACGTGCATTATTTTCTAATTTTTCATCTAGGGTGATAGCTCGTAGCCGTGCCTCCGCGTTTTTTGTGGTATAGTACCGAATTTAGTACGTGTTCTTGTGGACCAGTGAAGAGTTCGATTTTGAACCAGTCTTCTTGCGTGAGTCGGAGGATCCACCGCGAATCCATTCTGGAAAAGCGGTTTCAGTAAACCAAAATATCCGCCCTGGATCTAGAGTGGATCCTCCGATGAGTGCGATCGAGCGAGCGAGGAGTCACGTGACCCGAAGAGGCAACAGGCGGCGGCAAAGTGTAAAGCGGGCGGGCGGCGGCAAGCAAGGCGCGAGGAGGAGTCATTCCGTCATCTGGTGTCCTTACTAAACGGTCGGGTCTGCTGTCCTCGGTCTCTCCCGTTGTTTGATCATGGCTCCGCTCCGACTCGATTCAACGGCGCAAACATTCGACGACGACTCGCTCGTGACGATTCTTTACGCGATCAACGCTTTCCTGATAGCGGTATCATTGATTTTCACCGTTTTCCAATGTTGCGGCGGCGGCGATGGCGGCGACGGTGGTGGTGGTAACGAAGCTCCGAAACTCGAAACGGGCAAAGTTGCGTCGAAGCAAGAGCAAGAAATCGAGAAAGCGGCGGTGGACGCGCCCAACAAGAGTGGCAAGACAATCGGCAAGGACGTCACCGAGAAAGCGTCGGAGAGAACGGCGGCCGCGACGGAAGTCACGACCAAATTTGGAAAGAAGACGATTTTGAAATCGATTGTGGATGGAAAGAGTTTGGCCTCGGCGACGGCCGCTCCCAATTCGTCTCCGGTGAGCATGACCGCGGGCATGTCGGCTCCGAATTCGAATGCGAACACTCAAGCGCCGTCCAATATCGATGAGACTGCTATGAAGGTAAGGGAGTAGTTTCCTTTTTTGTTCGGTTTTGTTTTCTGATGTTTCTGATGTTTTTCTTTCTTTTTTTCAGACGCAAGTTCCGTCGATGGCGCCGACTCAAGTGCAGACGAAATTCGGTATGGTTAGTAAAACGGCGGCGAAATCGGCTCACGACTACATCGTTATGGATCCGGATACGGGCAAGAATATGCCGTCGGTGGTAAGTACCCTTTTTGGATCTTCTTACTGACTTCATCGATCACTGATCTTACTGACTCGCCTTCCCTTTTCAGAAATCGACCAAAATCGGATCCAGGGCATTGGAGGAGCCGTCGAACGCGTCCAGACCGGTCTGAAATTTGGTACGCGAGTTTTCTATTGTACTACTTTTGGATTCTAACGACTCTTTTCCCTTTCAGAATTCTCGATACAAGGAGGCGATATCGACGGTTTCTACGGGCGTTTCGAAGTATGTATCGGTTCGGAAGGAGGAGTTCAATCATCGTCGTGGTGCTTTCGTGATATCATGGGATGATCAACTTTGTGTCAATACGTTTTCGATTGCTCGTTTGGTTTTGTGCTCTTGTGTTCCGTGACTGGTGTTTGTCAAAGTCCATCATGATGCCGTGCGTTTTTGTACTGGGACTGGATACACACGGTATTGTTTGATCTTCGGTTTCTTCTTGTGAATCTTCTGCAGCTCAAATCGGGAAGCGACAACGGGTTAATTCCGAATCTCCCATTGACCAGTAAAACCGGAGAAGCATTTCTTGGAACGCCGGGAAGCCATCAATCCTCCTCGGCTCCGAGACTCGTCGGATCTTTAGCTTTACGGCGATCGATCTGGGACGGCATTCGAGATGAGTAGTATTTCATTGGAAGAAAAACGGCCCCCCACCTCCGACGATCGTAAGATTGGTTTAGGCTCGCGGAGAAAAATCACTTTTCGATAAGTATCGCCTTCGCAAAAGCGCTCGACGCAAAAACAGCCTGCACGGAGGATAGAGGGTTTTGAGAAGGAAATCCCGGGATGATTGTTAATTAGTCCTTCCCGTCCTCGGCTCTCTTCGGGTCGAGCTGTGTTTTCGTGTGTTGAGCCCCATTGAGCCCGGGCGGGGCTTTATCTCGGACGTATTCTCCTTCTCCTTCGACCATGCGGAATTCTTGCGCAAAGAAAGAACGTTTCTCCGTACGTCGGTGGTCGGATATTAAAAAATATGGTCCTCGCGAAAGGAGGAGGAGAAGAGGACGAAGAAGCCTCGACCGGCTTGCTCGTATCGATTCGTGGGCCGCTTCATCGGGAGCCTCGCGTGGTTGCGCGTATGTGCCGAGGAAATGTTCATTCTAGTTGGCGAACGAACGAACGCCTCGAAGCTTTTCCCTCTTACGCCCATAAAAGGCCATGTGCCGCTCGCTGGCTGTTGGTTGGCCAGCTCCCCACGCGCTCTTCGAGTCTACGAGCTCTCGGCTGGTGGTTTTTTTGTGTCCGATCGAACCTGTCTTTATGCTTTTGCCTCCCGTCATCTGCCTCCTCGTTCGTCCGTTCGTTGCCTTTGCTGACCGAGGCTAAAACATAAAAGGCTTGTGGTGCGGCGAGGAGGCAAGGAAAGAAGAACTCGCGGGGATTTGCCGACAAATATTCGATGAGAACCTCCATGAATCAACAGTTTTGCGTTTGACCAAATTAAGTCTCATCATTTGTAAACTTTCTCCACCGCAGCTTCCCCCTCGACATATTTCCCATATGCTCTTTATCTCATATAT